>PYAF01003440.1:6849-35133 GCA_007407185.1 Glycine tomentella
TGGCGCGCGTCGCGCCGCACCCCAAGTGTGTCGCGCCATATGCCAGAACCACCATAAAACTTAGATTCATGCTTAACTAAGCTTAACATATACTTACGAAGTCAAGCTATTACATTTAGCGCCACCAGCGCCAATCCTGACTCCACCGGCGCCGCACCCTTAGCAGGGTTTTCTGACCTGAATCCCCGCGCTATCGCGCAGGGTTAAGCGTCGAAAATAACAGTCCTTACACATATTCATTCATATTCATTAGATCATCAGGTTGTCTCTCTCTATTAACTATTGTTGTAAATTCATTTTTGGATTCTTGGTTGTTGTAACTTTTCTAAAGGGTTCTTTAAGCTTTTTCTAGAGTGGGTTTTTCTAGAGGGAAAAGTAGAGAAAGGTTCTCTATGTCTTGATCATTAGGAATCTAATAGGGTTTTAGATTTTTGTTCTTTATCTACGTTTGATAAAGAGTGATTGTTGTAAAGCTTATAAGAACTAAAATTTGATAATAGTGGAACTCTAATCTAGCGTTGATTAGAAGTACTGGATGTAGCTTCTCTTGAGAAGTGAACCAGTATAAATTATTGTGTTGTTTTCTATTCCTTAATCTCTTCTTGATATCTTGATCTGTGGTTCTTGGTGATATCTACATTACTCAACTAGTTCTGTTTTAAGCAATTGTTTTCTTGGGTTGAGTGGTTTGATTGATTTGAAGTATTTTTGTTTCAATTGTGATTAAGATCCTATAACTCTGATTTTCTAAAGTTTTTTAAAAGGCCAAGTTTAAACCAATTCACCCCCCTCTTGGTTATTATATGTATTCCTATTGTTTTCATATTTGTGTAATGGGCCTCAATGTGACCTGAAATAGGCCCAAACTATGTGTTTTTAGGTTTTATTAGAGGTTAGCTCTATAAATACTCAGATATTGCTACTTTTGGCACAACTTTGATTAATGACATTAAGCATTTGCTAGAATTGAGAGCTTAGCCTCTTCTTGGTTCTTGGTTGAACCCAAATCGGTTCTTATCAAGGAAGCTTTCCTTTGTGGCGAATCCTCTTTTGACTTATCACTCCTTTACAGATCATGGCATCATTCATTGCATCTACTTAATCTTCTCCATCTTTTGTTTTTAAGTTGTAAAAAACTATCCATGGAGTCTTGAAATTTGCATCCGGAAATGATCCAATTCAAGCATTCATGCCTTAGTCGTCATCATGTGGTAATCAGAGCTTGAATCCGGAGAGCAATTCAAAAAGATTTCTATTAATTTAGGTGCAATTTTCTTTTTTTTCCATAAAAAATTAGAAAATTAAAATTCTTTGATTCTTTCTTGTTTGTGTTTAATTTTGTGTTTCTTGTGTGTTTTTTTGATTTTATCTTGCATTTGTCTTCAATTATCCTATCTTTTGTTGAATTCAGAGTTGATTTGAGTATGAGTTATTTTTCATGAAACTCATAGCACTGCTCGAAAATTTGAGTTTGTTCTTTAAAATTCTGTCTAGAAAGTATTGGGCATTTGTGCAAATATCAAAAGTTTTTGGTCCTAAAAGAGAAAATATGAAGGACCAAAGAATAAATATTAAAAATATTTTGGGGTCAAAATGAAAATATCAAAAAATATGAGGACCCAAGTGTGAAAAAAAGTTTAGACAAAATTTTAAAATCTAGTACTCCCATCTTGCATTTTTTTTTATATCTTCCTATTTGTCTTGTTTGACATTCCTTTTGAGTTATACTTTCTTTTTGAGCATTTATTACTTGTCTTTTAAATTTCTAAGGTTTTGTCTTAGAGTTTTCTTTCTTCCTTGACCTCTTAAGTTGAGTTTGTATTTGTTTCATCTTTCACTTTGGATACTCCTTGAATTAAAATCTTTAATTGATCTCAAGTGCTAAAGAAGAGTTAGAGAATGGGAAAAAAAAGACAAGAGTGAAACTTATAAAAAAAGTCTTACAAGTGTGAAACATGAGTGTTGAAGAGTGTAAACACTTAGTGAGTGGTAAGGTCCAATATTTTTGTTTTACTAACCTTTTCTTGTAGCAATGGTGTCCGAAAGTGATAGTGATCCACCTTCCCCTAGATTCGCTAGTCTAATGGCTTCATTGGTTAAGCAAATGGATAAGTTGCAAAGAAATGTTGAGAGGAGGATGAAAGATAGATTTTATGAGATATAAAGAAACACTCAAGAGCTGAGTGGGAGAATGGAAGATGTAGAGAGTAGGAGGCATCATAGGTCACCTCATTCTTCTCAAGGGAGTGATGATGGCTATGAAGAAGGTAGAAGACACAAGCATAAAAGGAATAGGGATGGCATGGATGAAGTGAAGGTCAAAATTCCCAAGTTCTTAGGTACTTATGACCCAGAAGGCTTACCTTGATTGGGAGATGAAAGTGTACCAAATTTTTAATTGTCACAATATTAGTGAAGAAAAGAAAATGAATTTGGCTAGCCTAGAATTTGAGGGATATGCCATGGCGTGGTGGAATCAAGTGAAAATAGAAAGAGAAATATTGAGGAGAAATAGATCGGACATGTGGGAGATAATGAAAAGAATCATGAGGGAGATATTTGTCCCACCTCAATATATAAGGGAAATGCATAACAAGTTACAAAGGCTCTATCAAGGAAGTAAGAGTGTTGATGATTATTACAAGGAGATGAAGATTTCTTTGATAAGAGCAAACATTGAAGAGACTAATGAGGCTACAATGGCTAGATTTTTGAATGGTTTGAATAGGGACATTCAAGATGTTGTAGAGTTTTAAAGCTACAACACCCTGGATGAACTTATACATAGGGCTATGAAAGTGGAGCAACAATTGAAGAGAAAATAAGCCTCCAAGAAACCTTTATATGGTTATTCATCTTGGAAGGATAAGGACACTTTCAAGAAGGAGGGTTCTTCTTCACAACATATTTAAAGGAAGTCTTCTAGAGGTAATTATACTTCTCCTACTCAACCCCCTTCCAATAAATCTAGTTCCATTAAATGTTTTAAGTGTTTGGGAAAAGGGTCACATTGCATTCCAATGACCTAACAAAAGGGCCATGATTATGATGGAGAATGGAGAAGTGGATAGTGAGTCATCTAAGAGTTCCCATAATTCCTCTAGTGAAGGGGAGGATGATGGTTTTCTTCAACCGAAAGAGGGAGATCTTTTGATGGTAAGAAGACTCATGGGAAGTTTATGCAAAGATCGAGATGATACACAAAGAGAAAACATTTTCCATTCTAGATTCTTGGTGAATGGAAAGGTTTGTTCTCTAATCATTGGTGGAGGAAGCTATACCAATGTTGCAAGCAGTAATTAGTGGACACGCTTGGTTAAAAACTGCCCCTCACCCTAAACATTATAAGATACAATGGTTGAGTGACAATGGTGAGTTGGTTGTGAATAAGCAATGAAAATAATAGGAATACTTCACAACAACCAAGAGAAGGGGTGAATTGGTTGAACCTTGGTATTTTAAAATCAAATTCAAATCAGAGTTTCAGGATCTTTATCACTTACAAAACCAAGAAACCTTTTACTCAATCAAATAGCTTAGCCCAAGAATTCAATAAATCAAAATAAAATCTGTTGAACAATGAATATGATTCAAAGAATTAAAGATCAATGAATAAGATGAGATTAGAGATATAGAAATAAGAACACAAGCAAATTTATATTGGTTCACTTCAAAACCTGAAGCTACATCCAGTTTCTTCTAATTCACACTGAATTAGAGTTCCACTATTATAAAATATTCTTACAAGCTTTTACAAGAACCTCCCCTTTATCAACCCTAGATAAAGAACAGAAATCTAAAACCCTATTAGACTTCTAAGGAGAATGATTCAGAGAACACTACTCTAATCTTTATGCTAGAGAACCCTTCTCTAGTCCCAAGCTATAAGAATCCTATTACAATAGTGAAATTCAACAAGCTATGTAAACAAAATTACAATCAATGAGTTAAGGAAAGAAACAACTTGATGATCCAGTGAATGACATACATATGAATGAATAACTCAGGTTGAAATACAAAAACAAACTCAGAACATTCTTCTTCCTTAACCTTTAAAACATCTTCCTAAAATGTCAAATCCCACACCTAAACATGCTAGGTCCACAAAAAGAAAGATTGGAGAATCATCATCCAATCCTCCTCCTTAACCCCCAAATAGGTTAGACTTGTGGTTTTCCAATGAGTCTGACAAATTAAACTACTTACAGTTCTTTGCCACTAAACCAGTGTGCTCACCCAAATACCTAGACCTAGATTGGTTTATTAGGGAAGGATTTTAATTCCCTGCATTCCTAGAAACCCAAGGTCTCAGAAGATTCCTTGAAATGAAGGGTACTTTCTACCCAGAATTGGTTAAAGTCTTTTATGCCTGTGCCAAGGGTTCCATGAATGGAACCATGGAAATCACCCATGAAGTTTGGGAATCTGTTGCTGGGGTAATATGTGAGGGTGCTAGGAAGTTTGATGAAGACCCTGAGGGATACAGTAAATTAGACACCTATAGGGAGATGCTTCATGACCCACATATGCAACTTAGGAACAGATTAGGTACTGGTCCTATGAATCTTGAGGATAGGTTACTCCACTACATCATAACCTATGTGCTGACTCCAAGGGCTACTAATCATGCCCAAGCCACAGATGATGACCTGCAATTGGTGTATGGTCTAAAGAACTCTATTCCCATGAATTGGGTTCTTATATTTGAGGAAATCATGCTTAAGTATAAGAGACTTGTCAACTATCATTTTCCTTACCCTGTCTTGGTATCTAGGTTCATTGATCACTTCAACATTGATGTGACTGATGAGGTGATGGACCATACCAATTCTAGCAACAGCTTGATAAAAGAAAAACATCTTACAAAGCTGGGAATACAGAAGACTCCTCAAGGCTGGGTAATGGCTGGCCAACCTCAAGTACCTCCTCCTCCACCTGCTGATGCTGATCTTCAAGAAGAAGAGTCTGAAGATGAAGAAAGGGATCAACCTCAGCCCTTATACTCACAATTTGAATCTTTGATGCTGCAGAAGATGGATGGGCTTCTACAGATGCATCATGATTTTAGGGCAGAGACTAGTGTCTTTTTAGAAGAAATTAAGGATAGGCTAGACATCATTGAGACTACTCCTAAGACTGATGACTCTACCTCTTTCTAAATGGCCTATGTTTCTTTATTTTTATGTGCTCTATTTTTTTTTTTTGATTGTAATATTTAAATTCTCTTTGTAATGGCTTCCCAATACATATATAACACTTCCATTTTGCTTATATTTCAATTATCCACTGTGCTCTTTATGTTTTTGACTTAAACAAGCCAAATAGGGGGAGAAATAATTGAGTTTTGATACACTCTGTTGTATACTCTGTTCATCCCTATTTTTTGCTCAAAATTTGGCCCAAAATCTGACTTGAATGGATTATGGAATTTAGGGAGAGTTAATTGTTCAAAATGAATCAATTATACCTAGAATGCATGTAAATGATGTTTAAATGGAATTAAATGCTTTAATACTTGTTCTTTGGAAAGAAAGTGTAAATTTTTAGGTCCAATATATTCAAATTTTTTTATGGTTTATCACTGTTAAAAAGCTTCAGGTTCAACAGTTGGTCAATCAAGAATTTGGCATGTTTAAAGCCAAAAAGGGGGAGATTGTTGGACACAGGGGGAGCTTCATGATGTTTGAAAGTCTTTGATACAAGAAGAGTTTTGTGCTTTCAACATGCTTGAAGACTTGGAATTTTATGTAAAAGGAAAGCAATCTGATTGATCCATGCATTCATACATTCAATCATTCATTCATTGATTTAACAAAGTGGTTTTTATGAAAATCAAACAAAGTTTTTAATACTTTACTAAGGTTTTATTTTGACTCAAAGGTTTTTGGAAAAATTGTTTTTATACTATTGTAATCGATTACATTAAAGATATAATCAATTAAATTGTTCTTAGCTCATTCTGGAAAAGCTTTCAAGAACAAAGTAATCGATTACCTATCGGAATAATCGATTATTTAACCTTTGTTTTCACATACACTACTTTGTTGAAACACTTTAATCGATTACAAATAGATAGTAATCAATTACAAAGCTTTACATTGCTATACATGATTTTAAGACTCTCTGGAAGAATCGATTACCAATAGGTAGTAATCGATTACACAGGCTTAATTGAAAATATTGTCTTCCTATCTTAATCAATTACCAAATGCTGTAATCGATTACATAGCTTATTCTGTTTTATAAAGCTTCCTGATTTAATCAATTACCAAATACAGTAATCGATTAATCGATTACAAGACGGAATAATTGATTATTTTGCTCGTTGCTCATGTCCAGAAATTTGTAGAACACATTAATCGATTACAAGGTTGTTTTAATCGATTACATGAGCGTTTTAATCGATTATTAGGCACATTTAATCGATTACTGACAATTACAAAAGTTTGTTATAAATAGAACCAAGGCTCAGCTTGTTTTGGAACTTGATCAATTCGTATTTTGAGCATACACAAGCTTTCAAAACATATTCAAAGTGATTTTCTGAGTTCTATGAGTTCTTGCATCAACTAAAACACTCATGGGTTTTTGAGTGATTCTAAAAGCAAGAAGTTTCTTTCTATTCAGCGGGCATGGTTATTGGCAAGAACTTATTGAATCCATTGTTTGGGCTCATAATAAATTAAAAGTTGCTCCTGCTACTCAGCCTAGAGCCTTGAGCATTGTACAAGGACGTGCTGTAGGAGTAACACATTACCTTCTAGGTGGAATTGCCACAACACAGATACAAAAAAAAACTTAGAAATATAACAGAGAGAGAGGAGACAAAGGTGCAAGGCTTTTCAATGATGAATGGCACATATTTATAGGCTAGATAGATGCTCTTAACGTTCTTATTTTTGAAAATATAGCTGTTGAAGGCAGTTAAGGTACTTCAGTGACCTTTGATTTGATTTAGATTTGGTTGGGCAGTTACATTTCCATAGAAAAACTGTCAGAAAATGCACCAGCACACTAAATAATCGATTATATGCTCATTCAGAACACAAAAATTATACGTGGTAATCGATTATCCCGTATGGTAATCGATTATTTTACACATTATTCAAAGGTTGAAGACGACAAGTAATCGATTATATGTTAATGTAATCGATTATATCATCATTTTGAGATTTTTATTATGTAACAGGGCTTATGTAATCGATTATCCCGACTGGTAATCGATTACTCCAGAAGTATTTAAAATTTTATCACACATGTAATTGATTACCAATTGGTCGTAATCGATTACACCAGTAAAACCATTATACAGAAAAACATGTTTTGTTCATAGTAATCGATTATCCCATTACGTAATCGATTACTCCAGGAAGCTTCAGTTTTTCAAAAACAAAGAATAATCGATTACGAGTTTGAAGTAATCGATTACTGAAGCTTAAATTTCATACTGAATGAAGATATTAATGATTTTAATCGATTAACCCGAAGTGTAATTGATTATTACAGTAATTTTATAAATAAAAAAAACAAAGTATTTTGCAGATCAATTCGAATTTTGCACAACATAGAGCATTTGTAGTGACGAGTTCAATTATGAAGTTCAATTAGCATGGAAAGGCATACTTAAAACAGGCTAGCATATATTTGATTCATCAAGAATACCTAGCATGTTTCTAAGTGCATAAAATCTATCTCTTGCCAATGGTTTAGTAAATATATCAACTAGTTGGTTATGGGTATCAATGAAATCAATTTTGATATTACCTTTTTGAACATGATCTCTGAGGAAATAATGTTTTATCTCAATATGCTTGGTCCTTGAATGCATTATTGGATTCTTTGATATGTTAATAGCACTTGTATTGTCACATAGCAGAGGTATTTCCTTCAGTTCAACTCCAAAATCTTGCATTTGTTGCTTCAGCCATAGACTTTGTGCACAACAACTTCCAGCTGAGTATATTCAGCTTCAACAGTAAACAAAGCAACACAAGATTGTTTCTTGCAATGCCATGAGATCAAAGAACTTCCAAGTAGATGACAAGTGCCACTTGTACTTTTTCTATCTAACTTGCAACTTGCAAAGTCAGAGTCAGAACATCCAATAATATTAATTGAAGTACCTTTGGGATCCCAAAGACCAACTTTTGGTGTAGCTTTAAGATATTTGATGATCCTTTTGACTGCTGTTAGATGAGACTCTTTTGAATTTGCTTGATATCTTGCACACAAGCAAACACTTAGCATTATATCTGGTCTACTAGCTGTCAAGTATAACAAAGATCCAATCATTCCTCTCAATTTTGACTCATCAACCTTCTTTCCATTTTCATCTGAATCTAGATATGTTGATGTTGCCATTGGAGTTGCAGCATGTTCCGAACACGGCAAGTGCACCGCTCGTCTCAAGTAATAAAGTGGGTAAGTAGAGTATCGTTCTCCACAGGGATTGGGGTGAAATTCACAGTAATATTCAGTCAATGCAATTGGAAAATAAAAAGAAATTATTTGTGAAGAATTGTTGTGTGTTGAATGTTTGAAAGTAAAAACAGACTATAAAGGAAATGCAGTAAATAAATTGGAGTGTTACCAATGGAAGAAACAATTGTGGTCAGGCACAATTCCCTTTGATTCCTACCTCTTTCACTTAACTGGTTACAACATTTGCTTACTTAAATGATATATCTTTCCTAATTTCTTAGCAATTTAGCCCTTTAACAAGAATCCTAATTCCTTAGTGATTCCTATCAAACATATAAAAGACTATAACACACAGTTTGCTTATTTCTGATTGTTCAGAGAATAAATCTTTCCTACTCTAGTTAATCCCTAATTCCTTAGTGAATTAACCCTCTGACCTGAATCAAAGACCTAATTCCTTAGTGAAGTCTATCAAGTTAAGCATTTAAAAGACTATATTATAAGGTTCTGCAGTCACGCATCCCTATCCCTAGGTAATGAATAACTGTTATTTTACTAAGGTCAGAAATTAGAACCCCAACGTCCCCATTGCGAATCCTAACTCTAAATACCTAAATAGAATGGCCAATTCCAAATAAGAATACAACAGTGAAGAACAGAGTAAAATAAAACAATCAAGAAATTCTCATTCAATACCAGTTAAGTTACAGAGGAGTTCACATCAGTTCATGGCCTTCCCACAATACAAAGTTTAGCCCAACATAGCCCTCAAGAATACAAAAGCAGTTGAATAATTCATGATTTTGCTGTAACCCTAGCCTTGCTTCTTGAAATCCAGAGGTTTAGAATGATGAAATATGAGTTTCTCTGGATGATAGATGATATTCAGAGTCCGTAATTCAGTCCCCAGAAGCTTTCTTTTATAGAATGATTTAATTAAAGTAATAAAAGCCTTTTTCTGTGCCAAATCTCGCAACAAATAAATTAATTAAGGAAACAGGATCTTTATGGTGCGATTCGCGCGGAGTCCCGCACTGATCGCGTGGATTGCTCGAATGGATGGCGCTGATAGCGTGGAGTCTTCGAGCTGAAGGGTTGATGTTGGGCTTATGGCGCTGATGGCGCAAAGCCCCGCGCTGATCGCGCGGCTTATTCGAATCTGATGCTTGTTGTTTTTCACTTGGCCCGACTCGCGCGGGATATGGCGCGATCCGCGCGAGTCCTTGAACTCTGTTTTTTCCTTTCTTTTTGCTTAATCCTCCTCTTTTTGTCCTGAAATTGCACATATGGTAATGAAATGAGATTAAATCAAACTTAATACTAAACTAACCTATTCTAATCTATTTTCTTAATCATTTAACTAAATTATAACCTAAAACTAGCCTAAAACTAAGATGTGTTTGCAACACATCACAGCATTTTTGCTTTTCTCCATTTCAAATTTCTTGATTACTTCAAGGCAATATTTGGATTGATTGAGAAATGTTCCATTCTTCATTTGCTTCACTTGAAGTCCAAGAAAGAATGTTAATTCTCCCATCATTGACATTTCAAATTCTTTTTGCATAGCTGAGGAAAATTCCTTACATAGCAAATGATTAGTTAAACCAAAAATTATATCATCAACATAAACTTGAACCAATAAGATATCATTCTCATGCCTTTTGATGAACAAGGTTTTGTCAACATGTCCCCTTGTGAAAGATTGTTCAAGTAGAAACTTGCTTAGTCTTTCATACCATAATTTGGGAGCTTGCTTCAAACAATAAAGGGCCTTTTTGAGTTTAAAAACATAGTTAGGATGTCTAAAATCAGTAAAACCAGGAGGTTGTTCAACATATATATTTGATAAGTGCCTTAATTCAGTTAAATTCATGCTTCAAGTGCAGACACTTATCTTTTGATTTCAGAAGATTTGATTATAAATTTGCCCTAAACCTAGTTAAATAGCACCTAATGCTTGTATAAAAGTTGTTGCTTACATTTCGAAAGATTAATCCAATCATGCTTTGTATTTTGATAGATTCCGTGGACTTCCGAAGCTTCCGTACACTTAGAGCAAGCAAAAATGGATCATAAAGCAAACCTAGGAGGTGCAACAAGCAAATCAGGCCCATAATGCATCAAAGCCCAAAAGACTCTTCTGGAAGTACATTTAACTCGCCCAAGCGAGTGAATATAGTGCAATTTGCTCGCCCAAGCGAGCAGCTCCTGCAAATGGTCCTTCAAGTGGCCAAGTGGACATCTAAGTTGGGCTTTAACTCGCCCAAGCGAGTGAAATATGAAGAAATTTGTCGCTTGGGTGACCAAACTTGACCAAGCCAGCCCCTATAAATACCCAAGCACCCCCCAAGGCCAAAAACATTCCTCTCAACCTCCATTCTTCTCTTCCTTGCTTCTTCTAAGCTTTTTCTTTAGTTTAGGCTCTTAAATATTAGTATTAGGTAGTTAGGAAAGTGAGAGAAGTGAGATTTAGTGTGGAGACTCTGCTGGAAAGAAGCGGTGATGGGGCCCTTCATCAATTCTTCTCTTAAGGAGGTTCTCTCCATGCTTGGTTAGTTTCTCTTATGGATTAGATGTAATCTTCTACTTTTAAGTATCTCTTTTAATATTTATTTATGCATAAGTCTTTTCTATTTATTATTGCTAATTTTATTCTGTTCTTAATGCTTGATTCTACTTGACCATTAGTTTCATGAAATTGGATTCTAAGTTTAACTGAAAAGTACTCTTAGGATTTGAACTGAATAATTTTATTCTTTATGTTACGTTGCTAGGAATAGATCATAACGTTTAGATTGCAAATAGCACGCGATTATGATTGTAATGCTGGGTTATTTACTTCGTATGCGAGGGATCGATATTCGGTAAATATCCTTAGAACTCGATTGCAAGGGATCGATTCGAGGTTAATTAATGTGTGCATCAGTAATAATAGAAAATGATTTATACATGGTAATATTAATTGGATACCGAGGTATGAATGATGAAATCCAATCCTACGCTTTTCTTGAATTAATTAATCATTTTATTAGTTTCCGTACTTTTTAGTTATCTTTCGTTATTTTCATAAAACCATCAAAACTTCGACCATACTCGTTGTACATAACTATTTAATTGTTGAATTCTATTTGAATTAACTGAGTAGCACAAGTCCCTGTGGAGACGAACTTTTATAAGTTTTGTAACTTACAACGACAATTGGTTCACTTGCCAAAAGTCTAACAAGTTTCTGGCGCCGTTGCAGGGGACTTGAGTCGCTTGCTCAGTTCTTTCAAATTTAATTTTTCAGTTGAATAGGAATTTTTCTTTACTTTTGTTATTTTGATTTTGTATAAATTCTCTTGTTTTATTGTTTTTTCCCTAACCTCGGTACTTACGAATCATTGCAAGTTTGTCCTTTTTCCTTTTGAGGTAAGTTTCTTGCAAATACATCATTATTAAATTTATAAATTACCAAAAAGAAGGAAAAAATGAAACAATCAAAAAGCTACCGAGTAAATCTTATTCTATTTTGATTCTCCTTCACCAGTAAAGCCACCTGTAATTTATATTATCGCTGATAAAGGAGGGGGAGAAGAAAATAGACCACCACTTAGGACTCTTGGTAACTATGCGTATCAACAAAGACCAAAGCATTACAATAGCATAGTCATTCCTCCTTTCAGTAAGAAAGTTATGGAATTAAAGCCCGTATTACTCAGTCTTATTGGATCACATCTATTCGCTGGACTAGATCATAAAGATCCATACACTCATTTGTCTACCTTCATGGAGCTATGCAGTACCAAGAGAGCTTCTGATGAAGATACTGAAGCTGTCTACCTCAGAGCTTTTCCATTTTCTTTAACAGGAAAGGCAAATACTTGGCTCCAACCCAACCAAACAAAAGTCTCAACACTTAGGAAAAAGTGGAGGAAAAATTCATTGCTAGATTATTTCCTCCATCAAGATTCATAAGCGCAAAATCAGCAATTGCTACTTTTTCCCAAGGGTTTAATGAATCTCTCTGTGAAACATGGGAGAAATTCAAATCTTTATTGCGGAGGTGCCCAAATCATAATTTTGATGATGTTGCACAACTACATATTTTCTATAGTGGTTTGAAACCTCAAACAAAGATGATTCTTGATGCCTCAGCTGGAGGTACGATGATGTCAAAGAGCCCGGAGGAAGCAATTGTAATCATTGACTCCATAGCCACCAGTAATTACCAATCTCATCATGATAGATCTCCAATTCAAAGAAAAGGTATAATGGAGCTGGCTACTCAGAATGCAATTCTAGCTCAAAATAAACTCTTAACTTAACAATTAGAGGCCTTAACAAAATAGATAGGCCAACTTCCTCAACAATTTCAGCAAGCACCTGATGAATGCCAACAAGAGGAGGTTCATTATTTACAGAATCATACTAGACCTCAACAAAATTATCAAGGAAATTACCAGGGCTACATAGGTGGTCCAGGCTCAAATCAGCCTTATGGCTGGAGGCAACAAAATGATAATGCATATTATGGTCCCACTAATTCTTCGTTTGTAGGTACCTCTAACAACTCTCATGTAGGTTCTTCAAATAGGGTTCCACCACAGCAACAACAAGAAACTCAGTCTGATAGAATATCAAAAATGGAAGATACTCTAACTCAATTTATGCAGATGTCCATTTCAAATCAAAAGAACACTAAGGCTTCCACCAAAAATCTTGAAGTTCAGGTTGAACAACTTGCAAAACAACTATCTGAGCATAGCAGTGGACCTTTTTCAGCAAATCCAAAAGAACCAAGGGAGTGTTTTAGAGTGGATGTCCTGAATGGAGGAATTTCTGACTCCAAGAAGTTAGTTCAAGGAAAAGATCGTTCAGAGAAAATATCAACTTAAGCAGAGATGAGTGAATCTAAAGAAGAAGATAGTTTAGATCATCTCCAACAACCAGATGCTTTCAAGGAAATTCCTTACCAGTAAACTCTCTTTGAGGAATTGTTAGAGGAAGTGAAAAATCAAGAATCAAAAACAAAGGTAAACACAGTACCTCCACATGCTAAAAATACTTTCCTTGTAGGAAATTTAAAGAAACCAGTTATCAATAAATCAATGCTCTCTGAAAAAGAAAAGAAACTGGTGAAAATATTAGAGGAAAATGCAAAAGCCAAAGGCTCATCATTATTGTCCAATTGCTGGGAGCCAGAGCCATAACAAAGGGGTTAAGCTAATAAGACGTTAAAGAAGCGTTCTTGGGAGGCAACCTAATGTTTTCAATTTGTGTCTTTATTTTGTTATTTTAATTTATGATTGAACTATACTTTTTGAATTTTATGTCTTTTTGGAAAGTATCATCTGCTTTGCTAGAACTGGGATATAGGTCCATTGGTTAGGGGGAGTAGCAAAGCAGGTGAAGAAGAAGAACATGGCAGATCCTATTGATTATCTGAATAGAGGACATCGAGCTCCTCAGCCAAGATCTTCAAAAATCAGTACTTTAATTTTAAATTTCTTTACTACTTCAAAAACCAGTACTTCATTTATTTAGTTACTATGTTTGCTTGAATAGTTGTGTGTATTTATAATTCTTTTTGGTATTGCACACAGAGGTTGCCATCTTTTTGAAAATACACATTTTGATTACTTTTAGTTTTGTTAACATAGTTGTATAAATCTTTTTGGGCTTAACTGATATAACATGTTTTGAAAAGAATCAATAGATATAAATGTTTTGAAACTTGTTTTTTTTATCGAACCCCATAAAATGATTTTTTGGAAACTTTGAGAATGAAAAAACAAATGAATGGGTTTTTAAATACCAAATGAATGCAAGATATTTTTACATGGAATTGATAAATAACATTTTTCGAAACATTGATTTGATTTGAACATGAAAACAAACCTTAAGCCTAGTAAGTGTGTGCAACCACATAGATTATATTGAGAATCCGCACTGATATGATTTATAATTGATTTTGCATGAATTTATAATTGTCATAACATATGATGCAAGGATATGATTTAGGCCTTCTTTCTTTTTGAACATCTTTTTAAGCCACTGGCCAAAAAGCTATCCCAACATGAATATAATGATTTACCATTTGCAAACCTTTTTGAGCCAAACACTTGATATTTTGTTGGAACCCTATCCTAGGATAAAAATTCCTTACCTCACCTAGGGATAGGAGAGCAAAAAGGGAAATATTTTGTTGATGAAAACTTTTTGGGTAGCTCATGCGATGAAAAAAAGTTGTAAATGTGGCTATATGCTATTCATGTGATAAGTAAAAGAAAAGAAAGAAAGAAAAAGGAAACAAATTCCTTGTGTTTTAAAGTATTGTACAAAGTATTTGGGTGAAATGGAAAATTGATAAACATGGATATCTTGGAAGAAAAAGGAAGAAATAGGAACTGATAATCTAATTGTTTTATCTTTACTTGCTCTCCTATTCTCGAGGTCTTTTTGAATATCCAGAAAAACCAAGATTTCTTTCAAAGCCAGGCCGAACCACAAAAGCCCTAATGATCCATGATAAGTATGTACTTTGATTTGATGGGAAATGAATTGCAAAATTAATCTATAAGGTATCAGTGTTGGAATTGAGAATAAACACTCACCTGTGAGAATTAAACACCTTCGAGAGATTTTCCTCTGTTTTAAATCAAGCACATATTTCCTATGATGTTCTTTAGAAATGAAATGTGAATGGATCTTAATCTCATTTGGTTTTGTAAATTCCATCTTTTGTTTCAAATTCTCAAGGTTAATTATTTGAAAATATATTCTGATCACTCTGTAACGTTGATTCTTTATAAAACATGTTCATATAAAAAGTATTTTCGATATATTACTTATACTCTTATTTTTTGTAATGTTATTTTACTTTGCTTGAGGACAAGCAAGATTCTAGGTTAGGGGGAGTGATAAGTGCCCTAATTCAGTTAAATTCATGCTTTAAATGCAAGCACTTATCTTTTGATTTCAGAAGATTTGATTATAAATTTGCCCTAAATCTAGTTAAATAGCACCTAATGCTCGTATAAAAGTTGTTGCTTATATTTCGGAAGATTAATCCAATCATGCTTTGTATTTTGATAGATTTTGTGGACTTCCGAAGCTTCCGTACACTTAAAGCAAGCAAAAATGGATCATAAAAACCTAGGAGGTGCAACAAGCAAATCAGGCCCAAAATGCATCAAAGCCCAAAAGATTCTTCTGGAAGTACATTTAACTCGCCTAAGCGAGTGAATGTAGTTCAATTTGCTCGCCCAAGCGAGGAGCTCTTGCAAATGGGCCTTCAAGTGGCCAAGTGGACATCCAAGTTAGGCTTTAACTCGCCCAAGCGAGTGAAATATGAAGAAATTGGTCGCTTGGGCGACCAAACTCGACCAGGCCAGCCCTTATAAATACCCAAGCACCCCCCAAGGCCAAAAACATTCCTCTCAACCTCCATTCTTCTCTTCCTTGCTTCTTCTAAGCTTTTTCTTTAGTTTAGGCTCTTAAATATTAGTATTAGGTAGTTAGGAAAGTGAGAGAAGTGAGATTTAGTGTGGAGACTCTGCCGGAAAGAAACGGTGATGGGGCCCTTCATCAATTCTTCTCTTAAGGAGGTTCTCTCTATGCTTGGTTAGTTTCTCTTATGGATTGGATGTAATCTTCTACTTTTAATTATCTCTTTTAATATTTATTTATGCATAAGTCTTTTCTATTTATTATTGCTAATTTTATTTCGTTCTTAATGCTTAATTCTACTTGATCACTAGTTTCATGAAATTGGATTCTAAGTTTATCTAAAAAGTACTCTTAGGATTTGAACTGAATAATTTTACTCTTTACGTTATGTTGCTAGGAATAGAGCATAACGTTTAGATTGCAAATAGCACGCGATTATGATTGTAATGCTGGGTTATTTACTTCGTATGCGAGGGATCAATATTCGGTAAATATCCTTAGAACTCGGTTGCGAGGGATCGATTCGAGGTTAATTAATGTGTGCATCAGTAATAATAGAAAATGATTTATACATGGTAATATTAATTGGATACCGAGGTATGAGTGATGAAATCCAATCCTACGCTTTTCTTGAATTAATTAATCATTTTATTAGTTTCCGTACTTTTTAGTTATCTTTCGTTATTTTCGTAAAACCATCAAAACTTCGACCATACTCGTTGTACATAACTATTCAATTGTTGAATTTTATTTGGATTAACTGAGTAGCACAAGTCCATCTAGAGATGAACTCTTATAAATTTTGTAACTTACAACGACAATTGGTGCACTTGCCAAAAGTCTAACAATATCCTCCTCAATGTATCCATTTAAAAAGGCACTTTTAACATCCATTTGAAAGAGTTTGAAGTTCATTAAACATGCATAAGCAAGCAATGACCTGATTGCTTCCAATCTTACAACTGGATCATAAGTTTCTTCATAGTCTATGTCTTCTTCTTGGTTGTAACCTTTTGCAACCAATCTAGCTTTATTTCTGACTATGATTCCACTTTCATCAAGTTTGTTTCTAAAAACCCATTTTGTACCAATAGGTTTAAGAGGACGGTCTAGGAACAAGTTCTCAAACTTCATTTCTCTTAAACTGATTTAGCTCATCATGCTTGGCAAGCATCCAATGTTTATCATTCAAGGCTTGATCAATATTCTTAGGTTCAATTTGAGAAACAAAAGCCATATTACAACATAGGTTTCTTAATGAAGATCTAGTATATACTCCCTTTGAAACTTCACCTATGATGTTGTCAAGTGATAGGTCTCTTGTTGTTCTCCAATCTTTAGGCTCTTGAATAGGGGTTGATGGTTTTGCTTCAGCACTTGGTTCTTCTTTCTCTTTATTTAAGGAATCATTTAGCTGAATAAATTCTTCCATTGGGCCTGCATCTACATCACACTTCTTTTCCTCTTTAGAGGGATTAGACTCATCACAAATGACATGTACAGATTCTTCTATGCACATTGTTCTTCTATTGAATACTCTATAAGCTTTACTATGTAATGAATATCCAAGAAAAATTGCTTCATCGGCCTTAGTATCAAATTTACCAAGTGATTCTTTCCCATTATTCAATACAAAACACTTGCAGCCAAAAACTCTTAAGTGAAAAATATTGGATTTTCTACCTTTGTATAACTCATAAGGGGTTTTCTTTAAAATAGGCCTTATAAGTAATCTATTCAAAGTGTAGCATATTGTACTTACAACATCAGCCCAAAAAGATTTTGGCAAATTTGTCTCATTAAGAAGAGTTCTAGCTCCTTCTTCAAGAGATCTATTTTTCCTCTCCACAACACCATTTTGTTGAGGTGTTCTTGGAGCTGAAAAATTATGGTTAATTTCATTTTCTTCACAAAATTTTTCAAAATGTTCAATTTGGAATTCACCACCATGATCACTTCTTATATAGATAATTTTGCTACCTTTTTCATTTTGTGCAAGTTTAGCCATTTTCTAAATGCAAGGAAAGCATCACTTTTGGATTTCAAAAACAGAGTCCAAGTGAATCTAGAGTAATCATCCACAATGACAAGTCTATAATAATTGCCACCTAAACTCATTGTTCTAGAGAGACCAAACAAGTTAATGTGAAGTAGTTCAAGTGGTCTAGAGGTGGAAACAATGTTTTTGTTTTGAAAAAATATCTTAGTTTGTTTCCCCTTTTGACAAGCATCACAAAGTTTGTCCTTCTCTAACTTGAGTTTGGGCAACCCAATTACTAAATCTTTTCTTATAAGCTTGTTTATGTGGGGCATGTTTATGTGACTAGCCCTTCTATGCCATAGCCAAGATTCATCAATCTTGCTTATAAGACAAGAAGTGTTATGGAAGAATGCATGGTCAATTGAGAGTAAGTAAATGTTACCTTTCCTTTTACCTATATGGATTACTTCACCATTTTTCCCATCACAAATCATGTAGCAGTTCTCATTAAATGTGACTTTAAATCCTTTGTCACAAAGTTGACTTATGCTCAAGAGATTATGCTTCAAACCTTCTACATAAAGAACATTCTTTATCTTTATTTTGAAGTTGTCTCCAATGTGGCCTTCTCCAATGATCTTGCCTTTATTATTATCCCCATAAATGACATATCCACCATCTTTAAGTGTTAATTTTGTAAGCATGGACATGTCTACAGTTATATGTCTAGAGCATCCGCTGTCAAGATACCATGTTGAAGATCTAGCTCTTAGACATACTTGCAAAAATAAATCAATTTACAAAAGAAGGTACCCAATTGAGGTTGGGTCCGTAGGGGTTAGTTACTTTCTTTTTCTTTTGAACCCAAATGCAATCTCTATTAGGCACATAGAATCTCCTAACATAGCATTTGTAAGATGTATGTCCTCTTTCCATACAATAGTTGCATATCACAGATTTTGATGATTTTCTAAAGAAAGCATTTTGATTGATCTTTGAGTTAGTATATCTCTTTTGATTCTTCTGTTTTGGAGGCACAAATATAGTTTTTCCAGCATATTTTGAGCCCTTTTTGTACCCCAAACCAGAAGTATCTCCAGCATACCTTTGCACACTTAGCATCTCATCCAAGTTGCATTTTCCTCTATATAACTTTCTCAAAAGATCAACTAAATAGCTGATTTCAGATAAACTTGTCATAAATTTTTCTCTTTGACACTTTTTGTAATCATCAAAATCTTTTTGAAGCAAGTTATACTTGTCAACACTTGTAGAGGAAGAGGCACACACACATCCATTCAAATTGTAACTTGAAACAAGTTTTTCATTCTCTTCTTTCAAGTTGCAAATATATGTTTGCAATTCAGTAATCTTTGCAACATGGCATCTAAGATTTCCTTTTAGCCTGTTGTTGGATATTGCAAGTTTTTTGGCTTCTTCATGCATTTCATGGAAAGCATCAATAGCTTGATTATATTCAGAACTTACCTCAGTTCCATCACATGAGAGATCATCATCTTCTTCATTGATTATGGAAGTGAGACACATGTTAGCTTCTTCATTTTCAGTTGAAGATTCTGAAGTTGTTGACTCATCATCTTCCCAAGCTATGTAGGCTCTTTTAGATTTCCCTTCCTTCCTCATCTTGTTCTCTCCTTGTTGCTTTTTCAAGTAGATTGAACATTCAGATTTGATGTGGCCAGGTTTACCACATTCAAAGCATGTAATGTTGTTGTCAATCTTGTTGTTGTTGTTGTTGTTGATGATGTTGTTATTGTTGTTCTTGCTGGTCTTAGTGAACTTTTTGTTCTTATTTTTCCTCAAGAACTTGCTGAATTTTCTAACTATTAAGTTCATGTTGTCCTCTTCTTCCTCATCACTTGTTTCATCCTCTTTTTCAGCTTTTGAAGTTGCATTTTTTAATGCAATGCTCCTGTTTTTCTTTTCTGTGTCTTCATTACAAGTTAGTTGAGACATTTCAAGCTCATATTCAAGTAGCTTACCAAATAGTGCAGCCATGGACATCTTTGATAGATCTTTGGATTCCTTGATTACTGTCACCTTTGGTTGCCAAGGCCTTGTTAGACACTTTAGGATCTTGATGTTCAATTCTTCAGTATCAAAGATCTTTCCAAGACCCAATAAATGGTTGACAATATGAGTGAATCTTGTCTGCAGCTGAGAAATGCTTTCATTGGTGTTCATCTTGAACATCTCATACTCATGGATTAATGCATGCTTCCTTGATCTCCTAACTTCTTCAGTTCCTTCATGAGTAATTTCCAGCATCTCCCACATCTCTTTTGCACTTGTACATCTTACTGTTCTGAAAAATTTGTCAAAGGAAAGTGCAGAGATGACATATTTTTGGCTTTGAAATCATATTGGACAACCTTTTGTTCAGCATCAGTCATCTCATCCCATTCTTTGGGAATCAATTCATTGGCAACAGTTTTCTTTGAAATAAAAGGACCCTTTTCTATAGCATTCCAAGCACCTGGGTCATTTTATTGAATAAAGATTTTCATTCTATTTTTCCAAAAACTGAAATGTTTCCCTTCAAACATATGAGGTCCGTTTAAAGAAGCACCTTCCTTGAAGGTTATTTGTGAGGTATTCACTTTTCTTTTTGAAGAAAAAACTAGTGATCTTGAATAACTTTCAAGAACCAGGCTCTGATACCAATTGAAAATAATAGGAATACTTCACAACAACCAAGAGGGGGGTGAATTGGTTGAACCTTGTTATTTTAAAATCAAATTCAAATCAGAGTTTCAGGATCTTTATCACTTACAAAACCAAGAAACCTTTTACTCAATCAAATAGCTCAGCCCAAGAATTCAATAGATCAAAATAAAATCTGTTGAACAATGAATATGATTCAAAGAATTAAAGATCAATGAATAAGATGAGATTAGAGATATAGAAATAAGAACACAAGCAAATTTATATTGGCTCACTTCAAAACCTGAAGCTACATCCAATTTCTTCTAATTCACACTGAATTAGAGTTCCACTATTATAAAATATTCTTACAAGCTTTTACAAGAACCTCCCCTTTATCAACCCTAGATAAAGAACAGAAATCTAAAACCCTATAAAACTTCTAAGGAGAAAGATTCAGAGAACACTACTCTAATCTTTATGCTAGAGAACCCTTCTCTAGTCCCAAGCTATAAGAATCCTATTACAATAGCGAAATTCAACAAACTATTTAAACAAAATTACAATCAATGAGTTAAGGAAAGAAACAACCTGATGATCCAGTGAATGACATGCATATGAATGAACAACTCAGGTTGAAATACAAAAACAAACTCAGAACATTCTTCTTCCTTAACCTTTGAAAGAAACTTCTTGCTTTTAGAATCACTCAAAAACCCATGAGTGTTTTAGTTGATGCAAGAACTCATAGAACTCAGAAAATCACTTTGAATATGTTTTGAAAGCTTGTGTATGCTCAGAATACGAATTGATCAAGTTCCAAAACAAGCTGAGCCTTAGTTCTATTTATAACAAACTTTTGTAACTGTCAGTAATCGATTAAACGCGCCTAATAATCGATTAAAACGCTCATGTAATCGATTAAAACAACCTTGTAATCGATTAATGTGTTCTACAAATTTCTGGACATGAGCAACGAGCAAAATAATCGATTATTCCGTCTTGTAATCGATTAAGACAACAAGCTTCAAATTATCAAAATACACTATGTAATCGATTACTGTATTTGGTAATCGATTAAATCAGGAAGCTTTATAAAACAGAATAAGCTATGTAATCGATTACAGCATTTGGTAATTGATTAAGATAGGAAGACAATATTTTCAATTAAGCCTGTGTAATCGATTACTACCTATTGGTAATCGATTCTTCCAGGGAGTCTTGAAACCATGTATAGCAATGTAAAGCTTTGTAATTGATTACTATCTATTTGTAATCGATTAAAGTGTTTCAACAAAGCAATGTATGTGAAAACAAAGGTTAAATAATCGATTATTCTGATAGGTAATCGATTACTTTGTTCTTGAAAGATTTTCCAGAATGAACTAAGAACAATTTAATCAATTATATCTTTAATGTAATCGATTACAACAGTATAAAAACAATTTTTCCAAAAACCTTTGAGTCAAAATAAAACCTTAGTAAAGTATTAAAAGCTTTGTTTGATTTTCATAAAAACCACTTTGTTAAATCAATGAATGAATGATTAAATGTATGAATGCATGGATCAATCAGATTGCTTTCCTTTTACATAAAATTCCAAGTCTTCATGCATGTTGAAAGCACTAAACTCTTCTTGTATCAAAGAATTCCAAACATCATGAAGCTCCCCCTGTGTCCAACAAGCAAGTGTTACTTACATTCTCCATTAGAAAGTATGTTGATGAAGTTCTTTGTGATATGGTTCCCATGGAAGCTAGCCATGTTTTGCTTGGTAGACCGTGGCAATATGATCGAGATGTTATCCACAATGGGGTCACCAATCAATATTCGTTCTTACATAGAGGTAAAAAGGTAGTTCTCTCATCTTTCTCTCCAAGTTAGGTGTGTGAGGATCAAATAAAAATGAGATTGAAAAGAGAAAAAGAAAAGACAATCAAAGAAGAAAAAAGTCCTTTGAGAGAGAAAAGTCGAAAAGAAAAAATGGAAAAAAGAGTGAAAAGAAATAACAAAGGAAAATAGAAAAAAAGAGTGAAAAAGAATTAGTGATAAAAGAGAGTTTATTCATCAAAACTAAGGAGGTAGAAAGAGTAATGCTAGCTAGACAACAAATGTATTTACTTATTCCAAATTATATGTGCTTGTCTTCTAGTGCCCTTGAGTTTCCTCAAGGTTTTGATACACTCTTAAAGGAGTTTGAGGATGTCTTTCCACAAGACATTCCCCATGGCTTGCCACCTTTGAGAGGAATTGAACATCAAGTAGATCTTGTTCTGGGAGCTTCACCTCCTAAGAGGGTTGCCTATAGTGAAGGAAAGCTTGAGGCCATGTGCAATGCTGGTCATCTTAGTCCCCAACAAAGATGGCACGTGGAGAATGTGTACGGATTGTAGACCCATCAACAACATTACCGTAAGGTATCGACATCCTAATCCTAGACTTGATGATAGTGAAACCAACTTTACCACTTTTTTTTCCCCTTTTGAGGTCGTTTATGGTTTTAACCCATTATTCCCTGTTGATTTAATTTTCTTACCTAATGATTCTTTTGTTTTGTGTAAAAATGGGCTTTCTAGAGCCACTTTTGTTAGAATCTCCATGGAAGGGTGTGAAATCAAATTTAGAGGAAGATGGAGCAATATGCACGACATGCCAACAAGGGGAGAAAGACCATGGTATTTGATCCCGGAGATTGGGTTTAGGTACATCCATGGAAGGATATGTTTCCTTTCCAAAGGAAATCTGAACTCCAACCTAAGGGTGATTGTCCTTTCAAGATCCTTGAGAGGATTAATGACAATGCCTATAGGATTGACTTGCCAAGTCCGCTGTTGGTGAGTTTCCATCTCCAAAGGCTCATAAAACCCAAGGTCTGTCCTTGGTGAGTCTCAGTCTCCAAAGGTCTTCAACTTAGCTTCATTTACCAAATTCAGTTTCTCAAGCATCTTTTCACATGTTTTACTCAGCATTATTCTCTGCCTTCAATTCCTGGACCATGTTTATTGTTTTAACATCTACAAGTTTAAACATTTTGATCTTAGATTCTTTGTCTAGCTTCAGTTCCACAACAAACTTTCTTATTTTAGGTCTGAATCTTTCTAAACTTTAAACTCATTCATTTTGTTGCTACAATCTTCATTGTGGTACTATCAACCCCTCTTCTTCTTTTGTGTCCACTTTGTAACAATGGCACGTAAGTTTGACATGATCAAGACATAGATGACAACATAGAAACTTTGAAGCTTTCTATTAGAATTACTTTGAGCATCCCTTATTATGTGCCCGAGTTGGCATAAAACTATAATTATATTTGCAGGTAAATACACACATGATTCTATCCTGACTTTAGCCACTTTAAATTTAGATAGAGCCATTAGCAATGTTACAGACTTTTTATCTTATTAAACTATGTTCTCTATCCCTTTAAGTATCAATGATTTTGACTCCTGGCATATTATTTGTTATTGATTTGTTTGTTTCTAATCATTATTATTGTATTAGTAGTTTTCTATATTCCATTTAAGGTCACTCTTATTGATTATAAGAGATTATATATGGTTATACATTACAAAAATAAAATTTACTTTTTAAGATTCTATTGTTCTTTAGAATAAAACACTCTACTTTAATCTTTTGATATTTATGTACATTTATTTTAAGACTTCAGTTGCTTTCTACATAACATTTCTTTAGTTTGTTGCGGTGAGCATTTTAAGTAGTCTACAGTGCAATTGTGGCTGCAGTTTGTGAGGTTACATTTGACAGCAATTTTGGACAAATGAAAACTAGGGCTGCTATATATAGAGAATTAGAAACATATTTGTTGGAGTTTATGTTTAAACTCCATGGGTTATGAATAAGAGGTCCCTCCGTAACTAACGGTTGCGATGGTTCGCCGCCAACAGTCGCGATGGTTCGCCACCAACGGTCGCGGTGGTTCGCCAGCAACTCTTCAACATGGTTGTTTGTTGTCTATATATAGACACAGACGCAATCAGAAAAAATATAAGTTTCTTTTTTCTGATCTTCTCGCTTACATGCTGCTGCATTTTCATATCACATAAATTTTTCATTCTTTGTGTGTGGTTCCTCAAGCATTCACTTTGTTCGTTTGGGTTGTTGATTGGTAGTGCCACCGATCTTCAGATGTTGATCCATTCTATCTTGGGAGACAATTATTCATCAATCTTTGGCATCAATTGGAGGGAACAAATTGTCTTAAGGAGACAACCTTGTTGGGCTCGGATCCCTTCATCTCTCTGCATCAATTTCTGTTCCATACTCATCATACAACTTCTATTTAAATCATTTTGTGCAGTTATAGTATATTATATTGTCCCTCTTAACTACTCAGATTTTGACCCTTGTGCAATTGGATGTATTCCAATTCTAAAGTATTAATTATCAATAACAATTTTAACACAATTTGGTTTGAATCTGGGTTCAGTATATTCTATCTTTCTGTATTATATATTATTCTCTACTCTATACTTTTGATAATGATTAACCTGTGTGATCAATCATTGTTTCAGTTTGTGTAACAGAAATGACTTCGACAAGTGTAAACTTGGTCAACAACAACAAGGCTCCCTCTATTTCGACTCCTGCTGAAAAGCCTGAAAATTCAATGGGGTTGATTTCAAGCGTTGGCAACAGAAAATGTTGTTCTACTTGACAACCTTGTGTTTGGAACGTTTTCTCAAGGAAGATGCTCTGAAGTTGGAAGAAGGAGATGAACATGATAAAGGGAAGGTTGTTGTAGTTGATGCATGGAAGCACTCTTATTTCCTATGCAAAAACTACATCCTCAATGGTCTAGACACTTCCTTGTATAATATGTATAGCACTTTCAAAACCAGTAAGGAACTGTGGGATAGTCTAGCCAAGAAATACAAAACAAAAGATGCTGGCTTGAAGAAATTCATTGTTGGCAGATTTCTGGACTTCAAGATGGAAGACTCTAAGAATGTGATGAGTCAAGTGGAGGAACTTCAAGTGTTAGTACATGAAATTCATGCTGAAGGGATGACCCTAATTAAATCATTTCAGGTTGCTACGGTTATTGAAAAATTACCACCATCCTGGAAGGATTTCAAGAACTATCTCAAGCATAAGCGCAAGGAGATGACACTTGAAGATCTGATAATGAGTTTGAGGATAAAAGCAGACAACAAAGTTGCTGAAAAGAAATTTGGCAACAATCCTATAGTCTCTAGGGCAAATGTTGTTGACGAGGGATCAAAGTCCAAGAAGCAGAAATATTCCGATGATGGAAATGCTAAATGTAACATCATCAAATTTTATTTTGAATTCATATTTAAAATTTAATTGTGGAAGTGTAATGATAACTAGATAAATGACCATATCACTTTTCCCTTAAATTAGAAATGACAGAAATGCCCTTGAGGTTAAAATTACGAAAATGCCCCTAGATATTTTAGTTAGATATTTTAAGGAAGAAATTACACAAATGCCCTTAGATATTTTGGAAATGACAAGAATGCCCCTTGATATTTTGGCTAGATATTTTGTGGCAGAAATTACACAAATACCCTTGAACATTTTGGATAATTACCATCACGTCCCAAGAATAATAACTTACCATAATGCCCCTAGGCCAAAAAATGCTCAAATAACTTTAGAAATTTTGTAGAAACTTGATGAAATTATAAAATACACTTAGCTGACTAAGTATCAACATATTTTGTGACACAAAACTCTAGAATAAATTTCTACAAATTTTGGAAGATGACAACTTTGAGGTTGTATTAAAAAAAAACTCAAGCATCAGAAAAATATGGAAAAATGGTACATAAAATCTATAGAATTTTCTCTTAATTATAGGATGAATAGACCTATTTAATAAAATGGTTTAGTAATTTTGATGGTCAGAAGAAGTATAGACCAGTCAAAAATAAGATAAGGATGTAGTCTAGAATGAAAGGTTTATGTATTGCCCTGTATAAGACTGCTTGGGATTAATTTAAACTATCATTGGGATAAATTCTTAGGAACATCTAGAACTCTAATATTCAAAATTTTCTTTAGATAAAAGAATTCAAATTAAATTGGATTTCTTTTTAAGAAAATACCATATTGAAACTAGATTTTTATTCATCATCAAAAATGACCACATGTAGCATGAAGGGAAGAAAAATTGGTATTCCTTCCCTTTGAGCTTGTCATTCACGTGGAGAAGCATGGAGAATGAGGAAGAAGCTTCTTGAATTCAACCACTTGGAAGATAAGCCATAGGATGAAAACAAGTAGAAGACACTTGTATGGCATGGATGCAAGGTAACATAAAAATCAAGCCAAGATTTCTCTACACTCTTCCATCTTGCACGTGGACAACTCTAGACATTATTTTAACAATCCCATCGGTCAAAAGTTACATATGTGAGATGGTAGTGTACCTTTAAAATTTTAAAGAGATCCAACGGTTAACGAATCCAGAATTAGAATTTTACTAAAATAGGTTTGGGATAAAAATGCATAAAAATCTTCCTTGGCAAGCTACTCCACGAAAATGCAAGAGAAATGGAGAAACTTCATGATTTTGGACACTTGGAAGCAAAGAAGAAGAAGCTCTAAGATCATGCCAAGTGGTAGGACACTTGGAAGGAAGAAAGGAAGAAGCCTTAAGATTATAACAAGCGTAGGGACACTTGTAAAGGAATAATGATGGCTTATAAGATTTTTCTCTAAGTAATCATTTCTTCAACACTATATAAAGGGAGGAGGAGGAACCTAAGTGCCAACCCATTTCCAAGACCACTCTTTTCTTCAAACCTCACGTGAACTCTCTTCCTCACACCACTTTCATTTCATTTCATTCCATTTCATCTTTCTTGCATACTTTCCTTTTCATCCTTCCTTTCATCCTATTTACCTTTCATTTTCAAGTAGACTAAAAACAAAAACCCTAAGACTTGCTACTTTGAAATCTCACGTGGAACTAGGAGCATTTAGAGGGATATCAATATTCAAACTCACTTGAGGTAGGTTAAGCTTAAATCTCTAGTTAATCAATGGTTTGGATTAATTTACATGCTTTAGTAGGCTGATTTATGGTTATTTTAGACTTGAATTCTGTGATGTTTAAAGGTTATTCTTTGATAAGAATATGTTGATTTAAGTTATAAGATAGGCTATGATTTATACCCATTAATATTAGTGAAGTATGGAAGTCCAATTGATAATCTTTTAAGGTGATTTCAATGATACTTTGGACTGTCTATATTTTTATGGACATGTTTTGATTTAATTTTTGAAGTAAAGGATGAATGGTGTGGAGTTGAATGATTTAAATGCTTGATGATTTGATTTTGAGGATTAATTAATGAGATGGTAGGTGAAAGGAAAATTAAGATGTATACTAGGTGAGAATCTTTGTTTATAAAGGTTTAAAGTAATTATATATTATTTATATTGAGGATTATTAGTTAAATTACTAACATAATTTTTCTGTAGTTAAGGTTATTCTCTGGTTATGCATAAGTTAGTAATAATCTTACTTGATATAATGACCCTCACAATTAAAGTACTAAGTTAAAGCGTAAATGAAGGAAGTAAAGATTTAGGCAATGTTAAGAAGTTTAATTATGCCAAGCAAGTCAAGTAAAACTCTTATTATAAAATATATATATGATAAAAAGTATATTGGGTCGATTTGACCATTTCATGAAGTTAAGAGTGAACGCAATAGTTTTGAGTTAGAAGGATATAAGTTGAAATGATATAAGAGATGATAATTATGTGGTGTTTATAGACCTATGGCTAGG
>PYAF01003441.1:15461-27844 GCA_007407185.1 Glycine tomentella
CAACTAAGTTTTTAAATTTTGAACTAACAAAAGCTAATGAAAAGAGGTTGCTCCAGTTGAATGAATTAGATGAGTTCAGGTTAGCTGCATATGAGAATGCCAAGATATACAAAGAAAAGACAAAGAAGTGGCATGACAACCAAATCCGTCCAAAGGAATTTGTTCCTGGCCAACAAGTACTGCTCTATAATTCTCGCCTACGACTCTTTCCAGGTAAGTTGAAATCACGTTGGTCTGGACCGTTCCTTGTATGAGAAGTCTATCCTTATGGCACAGTGGCAATCTCACCCTTGGATAGTGACCGAGCTTTCAAGGTAAACGGTTATCAACTGAAACATTATTTTGGGGGAGAAGTGAACAGAAATTCAAGTTCTGTTCCACTTAAGGCCACTGAGGATTGAAAGGTAGTAGGCGTCTAGCTTAAGACGTTAAACGAGCAAACTTTTGATGTACATAGATATTTTTAAGTTCTGTTTTAAATTTGATACATTTAGGTCTAATATTCTGCATAATAAATAATTAGGTCTATACATTAGTAGTTAGGAGTTCCAATTCCTGTGCTTAGATTGCATAAGTCATCATTCATGCATTATTAGATAGTTTAATTCCTTTCTAGATTTTGATAGCCTTAGCATTAGGTTAGTTTATTCAATTATAGTCATTTTATTAAGCCTATTAACTTTAGTTATGGGTAGCAATTCAAAAGAAAATTAAAAAGAAGAAGGAGAACTACAAAAAGGTGTGGCGCGACTCGCGCCATGTGGCGCTACCAGTGCCGTAAGCACGGCTAGTTCACGCTAATCGCGTGACAACCCATGCCAACCGCGTGGGATGTTCGAGGACAGAGTTATCTTCTGCATAATTTCACGCTAACCGCGTGAAAATGGCGCGATTGGCGCCACAATTTCGAATCAAAAAGCTTAAAATTGAAGACCCCGCGCTATCCGCGTGAAACTGGCGCGAATAGCGCCATCAATTCAAGCCAGAAGTCTAAATTTTGCAGAACCCACGCTACTCGCATGGATCATGGTGCCATCCGCGCCAGTCATTCGAGGCTGAGGGTCCTTTCAATGCCAAATCGCACGGATCACGTGAGATCCCGGGCGATTCGCACCAGCCTCCGCGCTAGCCGCACGGCGTCGCGAAAACTGTTTTATTTTTAAAATCTCCTATTCGCCCCTCACTCTCATTTACTTCCCAAATTCCCTCCTCCACTCTCGCCGGACTTCCCTCACCCCCATCAAACCTCCATAACCACCATCCTCCCTTTAAAACCGTGCTTAAAGCCCTCTTCCACCTTCCCGCTCTAATCCTTATTCTCATTCTCTCTCAAACCCGCATTCTCTCTTTTTTCATTCTTTCCCTCTGCACCAAAAGTTTCCAAGTGCAAAACGGCTGGTGATAAGGTAATGCTCTGAACCTAACCTAACCTGCAATGTGTATCCAATGCTTGTAGTTTAGGGCTAATTACAAAAAGTGCCAAAACCTTAGGGTAGAGACTTAGTTGGTTGATAATGCTTTTGTGCTTGAATGCAAATGTGGGTGATTTCTGAAAATAATTGATGAATTACTAATGTTTTTGTGTGGAAATTCTGTCATTTGGGATATTGATAGGTTCAAAATAGGCTTAAATGAAGTGAATTGCTTGGGTACCCATCACATGTTTGTTTAAATGCTTGAATGAGAAATTGGACTGAATTGTGACCAAAGTTGATTAAGTAGGGGAATATGCATAAGGCCTTAACTAATTTGAATGCTAGATGTGAATAAGGTCTGGATGCATTGATTTGATCCTAGATAGGTTTTTGTCATCCAAAAACTGTGCTTAAAGTAGTGACTTTGGTTGAAGACTACAATCCTAATTGTGTTAACAGGGTATTTGATAAGTTGCTTATTCTGAATTGTTAAGAACTGAAAAACCCTTGAAATATGAATTGTTTATGGTACTTATGAAATTGCATGAGATAGCTATATGCTGTTTTGATTGGGTGTGGCAATGAAATTTGGGTAAAGTATGAATGATAGTGTAACATTGAATTGAAATAAGCTGAAAATAGTTACCTTAATCTGTCAACTATTGATATGAAATGCATGATAAGTTATAATGCTTGACAGATTATGAGCTAGATGAAGAAATTGAATTGTGGTGGATGCATTAAAACTTCACACTGTGATCTGTTGATTGCTTGAATTTGGCTGGCTATAAAAGACTCTTGAGTAAGCTTTGCACAGTTAATCATATAAAATCTGGGAATTGTCAAGGCTAACCCCAGGCTAGGAATAGAAATTGCTTTAATCCCTGTGCTTAGCCAAATATGCAAGTAACCAATGTACTTAGATTGTAGATGATGGCTCTATGGTTATCTTGGCATGAATTGAGAATAAGACTGTAAACCAAGCTCATATATCGGTTTGACTGAACTATATGAATTAGCTAGTGTTTAAATGAATTAAGAACTTTCAATAAGTAAATCTGGGAATCCAGATGACACTATTTACTGTTTGAACCTGAATTTTGTTTTGATGAGATACTTGAGTCTCTGGGGAAGGTGAACCAGAGTGGGTTGTAAACAAATTGACTGAGCCTTTTATTGACAAGATAATTAATTCGTTGATAGCTAGGAACTTGAATTGCTTGAGAATTATATTGGTGCTATAATTACATTTGTTCTAAACTGATGCTGCTGAACCTGAATTACTCAAGACTGCTCATTATTATGTGTTGCTCAATATTCTAAATCAGTTGAATTGCGGTTAGCGTGGAGGGCCACGCGGTCAGCGCCACCCATTCGAACATTCCGCGCTGTTAGCTCGGTACTCCGCGCGGATCGTGCCACAAAGATCCTATTGCCTGTTTTAAACTTATCTGTTTCGAATTTTGGCACAGTTTTAGGCTTTGTTACCTTAATTAAATTATTCTATAAATACAAGGCCTCTGAGGACTGAAGGATATCATCCATTATTCATCTAAAAACCACACTCCATCATTCTAAACCTCTGAAGTCAAGAATCAAGGCTAGGGTTTCAGCACAGGCATGTATTATTCAACAGCTTTGATTTTCTTCAAGCCTATGGCAGGCTAAGTCTTTTATTGTGGGAAGGCCATGAACTAATGTGAACTCCTCTGTAACTTAACTGGTATTTGAATGAGAATTTCTTGATTGCTTTATTTTACTCTGTTCTTCACTGTTTTATTCTTACTTAGAATTTGCCATTCTACTTAAGTATTGAGGGTTAGGATTCGCAATGGGGACGTTGGGATTCTAATTTCTGACCTTAGTAAAGTAACAGTTGTTCATTACCTAGAGATAGGGATGCGTGACTGCAGAACTTATAATATAGTCTTTAAATGCTTAACTTGATAGATTTCACTAAGGAATTAGGTTTTCGATTTAGGTTATAAAGGGTTAATTCACTAAGGAATTAGGGATTAACTAAAGTAGAAAAGATGTATTCTCTGAGTAATCAGAAATAGGCAAACCATATGTTATAGTCTTTTACACGCTTGATAGGAATCCCTAAGGAATTAGGATTGTTGTCAAAGGGTTAAACTGTTAAGGAATTAGGGTTTACTAAACTAGGAAAGATATATCATTTGAGTGAGCAAACTTGATAAATCAGTTAAGTGAAAGAGGTAGGAATCAAAAAGGATTGCGCCTGACCACAATTGCTCTTTCATTGGTAACTTCTTGATTTAATTTACTGCTTCTTTAATTTTTGTTTTTACATTCAAACAACCCATTCAATTCACAACAATCTTCTTAAACAAATTTTGTTTTTACTTTCAATCACATTGATTCCTTATTACTATAAACTTCACCCCAATCCCTGTGGAGAACGATACTCACTTACCTATTTTATTACTTGAAACGATCAGTGCACTTGCCGTAGTGTGTGGAATAATCGCAACAACAGTAACCTTTAAATCTGGGAATTATTTGATGTGTTGCTAACACATCTTATTTTTAGGTTAGTTTTAGGTTATAATTCAATTAAATCATTAGGAGTTAGATTAGAATAGGCTAAGTTTATCATTTATAGTTAATTTTATCTCATTCAGTTCCAAAGCATGATTTCAGGGCCAAAAGGAGGAGATTCAAGCCAAAAGAGAAAAAGAAAACCAAACTAAAGGTCTCGCGCGATCAGCGTGAAATTCCGTGCGAGTCGCGCCACAGTGCAATTGCCAAGCCTCAAGCTCGAATACTTCATGAGATCAGCACCATAAACCACGCGGATCGCGCCAGATGCCCAGACTCAACATCTCAGCTCGAGCAAGTCACGTGATCAGCGTGAAGGCCAACGCGATTAGCGTCAGACATCCAGGGATCAGACACTCAGCTCGAACAATCCACGTGATCAGCGTGGATTGTCACGTGGTTAGCGCCATAAAGACGAAAGGAAGCCCACAACTCGTGCCATCCGCACGATCAGCGTGGCGATGATTCTATTTCCTTATTTAAAAAGATCTGGCTCGAAAATGCAGAGGAAAAAGGTGCTTTGTTACCCAAATTAAACCATACGAAGGTAATTATAAAAAGGGACCTCTGGGCTGAAGAAAAACATCTTTTGGACAACATTCTTTACACTTGGAAGCCATTGGAAATCACTTTTACATAGAACCAAGGCTAGGGTTTATTGAAGAACAATGTCTCCTCTGTATGCTTTGGTGCTCTTGATGACTATGTCAGACTAAATTCTGTATTGTGGTTAGGCCAAGAACCAATGTGAACTCCTCTGTAATTTGACTGGTATTGAATGAGATTGTTATGCTTGCTTTATTTTACTCTGTTCTTCATTGTTATAGTCTTTCATAGAATTGGCCATTCTATTTAAGTTCTGAGGGTTAGGATTCGCAATAGGGATGTTGGGATTCTAATTTCTGACATGAGTAAGATAACAATTGTTCATTGCCTAGGGATAGGGATGCATGATTGCAGAACTTTAAAATATATTCTTTTAAATGCTTAGCTTGATAGAAATCACTAAGGGATTAGGGTTTTGATTCAAGTTAAAGGGTTAATTCGCTAAGGGATTAGGAGTTAACTAAATTAGAAAAGATTTATTCTCTGAGTAATTAGAAGCAATCAACTTTGATAACCAGTGAAGTGAAGGAGGCAGGAATCAAAGGGGATTGCGTCCTAATCGCAATTATTTCATCCATTGGTTACAACTCAATTTATTTGCAATTTTAATTCTCTTTAATTATGCAATTACTTAATCATTCAACTCTTAACATAGCAAACAATTCTTTCAAAAATTATTTCTTTTCCCTTCCAATTGCTTAGACTGCAAATTACTGTGAAATCAGTATCAATCTCTGTGGATACGATACTCTACTTACCTATTTTATTACTTAAACGAGCGGTACACTTGCCGTTTCGCAATAGCTAATTTAGCCAATGTTTTAAAAAGATGTCAAGAAACAAATTTAGTCTTGAATTGGGAAAAATGTCACTTCATGGTCAGGGAAGGTATTGTTCTAGGCCACAAAATCTCTGAAAATAGGAATAGAGGTAGATAGAGCTAAACTAAATCTAATTGAAAAATTACCTCCTCCTATTAATGTAAATGGTGTGCGCAGCTTTCTAGGACATGTAGGTTTCTACAGGAGATTTATCAAGGATTTCTCCAAAATCTCAAAGCCACTCAGCCAATTACTGGAGAAAGAAACTGAATTTTGCTTCAATGAAGCGTATCTTGAAGCATTTAACACCTTGAAGCACAAACTCACCACTGCACCTATTTTGATAGCTCCGGATTGGAGTTTGCCTTTTGAACTCATGTGTGATGCTAGTGCTTATGCAGTTGGTGCAGTATTAGGTCAGAGGAAAGAAAAGCGGTTACATGTTATATACTATGCTAGCAAAATCCTAAATGAGGCGCAAGTTAATTATGCCACCACAGAAAAAGAAATGCTAGTTGTAGTATATGCTTTGGACAAATTCAGGTCCTATTTAGTGGGCTCTAAGGTTATTGTTTACACTGACCATGCAGCTCTTAAATTCTTGCTAAACAAACAGCATGCAAAGCCACACTTGCTGGGTTGGATGTTATTGTTGCAGGAATTTGATCTGGAAATCAGAGACAAAGCTGGAGTAGAAAACAAGGTGGCTGACCACTTGTCTAGGATTCAGGAGAAAGATTTGCAAGATGGACCAGAAATAGAAATCAATGAGTCTTTTCCTGATGAGCAAGTGCTTTCAGTACAATTCAGTCCATGGTTTGCAAACATGGCAAACTTTAAAGCTGTTGGAATCATTCCTGATGACTTGAATTGGCAACAGAGAAAGAAGTTCCTACATGATGCGAGAAGGTATTTCTGGGATAACTCTTTCTTATACTTTCAGTGCACTGACAATGTTATCCACAGATGTGTAGCCAAAACCGAAGTGTCGAATATTCTGTGGCATTGTCATTCCTCTAACTCTGGCCATTTTGGTGCAAATAGAACTGCACATAAAGTTCTGCAATGTGGCTATTACTGGCCAACACTTTTCAAGGATGCTAAAGACTTTGTTGTGCAATGTGATAACTGTCAAAGAACAAGTAATATTTCTCGCAAAGATGAGATGCCATTGAACAACATCCAAGAAGTTAAGTTGTTTGATGTGTGGGGGATTGATTTCATGGGGCCTTTCCCTAAATCATTCTCCAATCAATGCATCTTGGTTGCTGTGGATTATGTGTCCAAGTGGGTTGAGGCAGTGGCTTTACCCACCAATGATGCAAGAGTGGTGGTCTCATTCTTGAGGAAGAACATTTTCACCCGCTTTGGGGTGCCAAGGGCCATAATCAGTGATGGAGGGACTCACTTTTGTAACAAGCAATTTGACAGCTTGTTAGCCAAGTATGGAGTCAAACACAAAGTGGCTACCCCATACCACCCTCAAAAAAGTGGCCAGGTGGATATTTCCAACAGAGAACTGAAAAGAATCTTGGAGAAAACTGTTGGAACATCAAGAAAATACTAGGCTAAGAAGCTAGACGATGCGCTGTGGGCTTACCGGACTGCATTCAAAACTCCTATAGGTATGTCTCCTTTTCAGCTGGTTTACGGTAAGTCTTGCCATCTTCCTATTGAACTTGAACACAAAGCCTTGTGGGCAACAAAATTTTTAAACTTTGAACTGTCAAAAGCTAATGAAAAAAGGTTGCTTCAGTTGAATGAATTGGATGAGTTCAAGTTAGTTGCATATGAGAATGCAGGATCTATAAAGAGAAGACAAAGTAGTGGCATGACAATCAAATCCGTCCAAAGGAATTCGTTCCAGGCCAACAAGTTCTGTATAATTCTCGCCTGCGACTATTTCCAAGTAAGTTAAAATCAAGATGGTCAGGACCATTCCTTGTGCGCGAGGTTTATCCCTATGGCACAGTGGAAATTTTCCCCGGGATAGTGACAGATCATTCAAGGTAAATGGATACAGATTGAAACACTATTTCGGAGGGGATGTGGATAGAAACGCGGTTTCTGTCCCACTCAATTCCATAGATGAATGACGAGAAGGAAGCGTCTAGCTCAAGACGTTAAAGGAGCGATTCTTGGAATACTTTCCGAGAGAACTTGGTAATTGATGTAAATACTTAGGTAATTTTGAAAGTCTTTTTCAATTTTGATAGCAGTAGATTTGTCATTATACATGTTCCATTTAGTCAATTTAGGTTCATGCATTTTAATTTGGTTAATCAAATAAAAAGAAAAACAAAATGAAAAGAAACAGAGCAGATTAAGGCATGGCGCTAACAGCGCCAAGTATGGCGCTGATCGCGCCAAGTATGGCGCTGATCGCGCCAAGACACAGCCAATTCACGCTAATAGCGTGGCCACTTGCGCTGACCGCGCCATCAATTCGTGGCAAATGCCCATTCATCATGCTAACAGCGTGAAACTAGCGCTGATCGGGTGGTATGTTCGAGTCAAGAACCATTTACCTACATTAATTCACGCTATCAGCGTGAGGAATGACGCGACTCGCGCCAATTGTTCGAACCAACTGCCCAAATTTTCAAGGTTCTACGCTACTCGCGTGGAATATGGCGCTAATCGAGCCAAGCTTTCGAGGCTGAGTCCTTCCAGTGCCATATCACGTGACTAGCGCCACCAGTGGCGCTATCAACGCGAGAAGGACGCAACAGTTGATCTGATTTTTGGCTATCCACGCTAAAAGCGTGAAACTCCGCGCTAATCGCATGAATAAGGCAAAAGAAAAGCCATTCCAGTGACTCATGGCGCGAATCGCGCCAGTTGCCGCGCTGATCGCACGAGACCGCGAAACCTATTTTTTATTTTAAATCCCCAATTCGCGGCCTCACTCCCCCTCTTCTCCAAAACTGCTCCCTAAGTCTCGCCCAGACTCCAGCATCCCTATCAGCCATCCTCACTCAACATCATCACCTTAAAAGCCCTAGCCTACATCCATTTTCTCTCAATACCTCTGCAGACATCGCATTCTCTCTCAATCTCGTGCTCTCTCTGAAGCTGACCCAAAGGGAACCCACTTGCATCTGCATAATGGCTGGAGACAAGGTAATGTCTAGAACTAAATTTGTTTTGTATTGTATAATGGTATGTTCACAAGCAATTAGAGACCCAAATCTTATTGCCTATGATCACTCACATTGCGTTCTGATGAGCTTCATGGCCAAACCTTAGGGTAGGAAATCAATTAATCTTGTCCACTGCTAATTCCCTTATTGATTTTGATCTTTAACGTTAGTGGGTAATGAAAGTGCTTGTGTGTATGGTAAATACCAATGGTTGCTGGTATAATGCTTTCTGTTACCATGTTTGACTGGCTACAGGTGGGAAAATTTGAAGATTCAAGGCTTTGAACTGAACCCATTAATCTGTGTTGAATAATGTGATTTTGACCAAAGCATAGATACACTGATTGATTTTAGTTGTGTATATATATGTATCTGTGCTGTACTTTAACTGTGGAATGCGATTGAATCACAATCTGGACTTTTGGTCCTTATTTGCTGTATGTTGTGCTCATTATATGCATGATTCATTGGTATGAATTTGGAGTCTAGAGTACAATTGGAATGTCCATTCTACAGGGTCCATGTAATTGCTCGAATATGAATCAGACCTTAAGTGTATAGCATGTCCACATTGTAAATTGATGAATGCATGATGAATCTGTCCACAACTTGCTTCAATTAAGCAAACCTAAATGGTAAACTGGAATGTGCTTGTATTAGTTGATATGAATGATCCAGTTGCTGTTTGGTGATCCTAGCGGATGTGGAGTTGAACCAATTGGTTTCTTTAATTAGGATTTTGAAATAAGACTTGAACATGAACTGTGATCAAAATAACTTAGATGACTTAGGAACTCACAAGGGGCAAAATTTTGGAATTCAGATTGTGTTATTCATTCTTGGTCATACTGTACATATTGTTCATAGTCAAATTGGTGATTTTTTGAATTAATGCTTCCATAGAATAGCTGAATTGTGTCTTGCTTGGTGCATATATTGAATCTAAATTTGGGAATTAAGGGCCTATCTCTTGCTTGTAAATGAATTTACTAAACCGAATGGTCGGCTAGACTGTGCTTGTATTGTTAATATAAATAATCCACTTACTTTTTGGTTACTTTGTTGGTGCTGGAATGGAATACATGATGTTCTGAGTAAAGATTTTGAAGGACATGACAGATGGCCCAATAGGGATTTGGATGAAAAATTGAATTGACTGAAAATGATTGATCTTGTTGATATTTGTTCTGTGATTAATTTTTTTCTAAATCTGGGAATCCACATTAGTAATCCCTGCTGAAATGATAAATGGTACCTGTAACTTGGCTTGTATATAATTTGAATTGCAGGTATCTGAGTTTTGTTGGGGTCTTACATATCACTGATTATTAACACTGCAAATTATGACCCCAATCAAGATTGGAATATTTTAACAACTTGTGCTTGAAATTGAAACTGACATAATTATTGATTGTTTGATCTTATCCAATGAAAGGAACAAATCTGGGAATTGAGCCTATTGAATCATGTGCATATATGGATTTTGTTATGAGTTTCAGGGAAAACATGTTGCAAAAGGTAAGAAGAAGAGCACTGCAGTAGGTGGCAGTAAAAGGGCTAGACTCTCTGACTATGATGAAGCTCGATTCCGCTCCGCTGAGTGTCAGGAGTGGTTTGATACCTGATACCTCCCGAAGAAGATAATCCCGGAGAAGAAGATCCTGTGGGGCACGCTTTCAGAAGGAAACCCAGTGCTGGAAGTTATACTTAGACGCCAGTGGCAGAAGCTGGTCAGCTTTCCAGAGCCCAGCTCAACTGTTATCCTGAAGGAGTTTCTTGCAAACGTCGACCCATCCATAATAGCAAGAAGCAGGATCAGCTGGGTAAGGGGTGTCCAAACTAGGGCTGGATTACATCCCAGAGAAGATGAGGAAGCATGACTTAGTAGGGGATGCAGCTTTTTGGCATCAGTTTATAAACCACACAGTCATCCCTTCTACTAACATGACTGATGTGAATGTGGAGAGGGCTGCCCTGCTATACACACTCCGAGGGGAAGGTAACCTTTACATTTCTAACATCCTGTCTAACAGTATTCTAATCAAATCAAGCTTCTTTACTATAGTGAAATAGGAAATGATTCTAGGCTAGACTCAAGAGTCCGAGAACAAGAAAACTCTACGACAAAACCTTGAAAATTTTAAGAGACAAGCAACAAAAGAAATTTTTTAGAAAAGCACAACTCTAATTGGAATTTAATGAGACAACTCAACGAATACTATGGGTTGTACCAAACTGCACAAGGAGGTTATGCTAAGTAAATTCAATTGCTAGAAGCCAAATTTCATAAAATTTGCATGTTATACAAGTTCACTTGATTTTGTGGTTCAATGGAAATTTGAACTTGTAGCTTTTGTAACTTTGCTTGACTTCTAAATTCTGTTTTTCTTTCACTTTTTCCAGCCACCAATGAATAATTTCTTTGGCTGAACCAAAATGTTTCTCTTTGGTCTTTTCTTGTTTCTTTCACAACTTTTTTGGTAAGCCTTTGTTTTTCTTTTGCACAAGTTCAAAAATTCTTGAAGAAATTTAATGATTCACAAAAATATGATGTATAACAATTGTAAAATTTGCTTCTAACAACTCAATTCATTTTAGGCATGAGAGTAGAATCAAAACAAGTGGTCATACAACAAAAAAAATACTACAAACAAATATTGACAAGAATCAAAGCTAGAAAATTAGAAAAATATCAAGAATAAATGAAGAACATGAAAACATGAATTTCACACAAAACTTGAAGAAGACTACTAGGGTAGGTGGCAGAACAAATCACAAAGCCAACCCACCAAGATTCACACGAAAATCAACAAGGAACAAGGAATTGAAATGGATTTTTCAGATTTTCAAAGTTGCAGAATTTTACCTTTGAAGAAGTTTTAAAAACTAAACTTGAAGAAGAATTCCACAAGGATTAGGCTCTAGATACCACATGTGTATGGCTGTGATGTAGCTCTGATGTATAGCTGAACCCTTAACCATTAGTTTTCCCAAATCTACCTTGCAATGAAACCCAATCTTCAAGAAAACTTCAAGAACTCTAAATTCTACACTTTCACAAGAATTTGGGGTTGTTTTTAAGCTTTTTAATTCAGCAATGGAAGATGGAAGAGAGGTTAGGGATGAAAATGGATGACACCATGGAAAACCTTTCCAATAAGCCTAAGAAGAATCACCATAATAGCATTGAGAAGCCATTGATAAGACTCAAGAAGTTCTTACACAAGAACAAGAGAGAAAATCTCATAACAATTTTTAGAATTGTATTAATAAGCCAAAGTTAGTTACAAACAGTTTTTGGGTAGCTTATATAGCCCACAAAATTACAAGCTGAATGCCACTAAATGTAAGGAAAATGCAAATTAAAATGAAGCCCAAATGAAGCTTCAAGTGCAAGCTTCTCCTAAAGTAACTCTTGGATGTTCCAACACGCGCGGGTGCAGTTTATGCTGAAGTAATCAATTAATTCATCCTTGTAATCGATTAAAACAAAGTTTTTACACTTAAGTAATCGATTGCAACTATCTGGTAATCGATTATTGGTAATCTATTACAGACAGATGTAATCTATTACAACAGACATAAACTATTTTACAAAGTGCCTTTGTAATCGATTACAAATAACTGGTAATCGATTATCAACTTTCTGGAGCACTTCCCACGCTCCAGGCGTGGCTCCCACGCTTCAGGCGTGGCACTCCCACGCCCCAGGCGTGGAAAATCCACTTTCTAGAGCACTTCCCACGCTTCAGGCGTGGCTCACAGCAACACTCCAAAATTGACCTTTTTCAGCAACCATGGTTCATTAGAGCGCCAAATTCGCTCCGAAGCTTGCG
>PYAF01003441.1:27944-50708 GCA_007407185.1 Glycine tomentella
GATGCAGGTTCTTTGGAAGAATTTATTCAGCTTAATGATTCCATTAATAAAGAGAAAGAAGAACCAAGTGTTGAAACAAAACCATCAACACCTGTTCAAGAGCCTAAAGATTGGAGAACAACAAGAGATCTCTCACTTGACAACATCATAGGTGAAGTTTCAAAGGGAGTATCTACTAGATCTTCATTCAGAAGTCTATGTTGTAATATGGCTTTTGTTTCTCAAATTGAACCTAAGAATATTGATCAAGCTTTACATGATGAACATTGGATGCATGCCATGCATGATGAGTTAAATCAGTTCAAGAGAAATAATGTTTGGGAACTTGTTCCTAGACCATCCTCTCTCAAACCTATTGGCACAAAATGGGTTTTTAGAAATAAACTTGATGAAAGTGGAATCATAGTTAGAAATAAAGCTAGAATGGTTGCTAAAGGTTACAACCAAGAAGAAGGCATTGACTATGAGGAAACTTATGCTCCAGTTGCAAGATTGGAAGCCATTAGGTTATTGCTTGCTTATGCATGTTTAATGGATTTTAAACTCTTTCAAATGGATGTTAAAAGTGTCTTTTTAAATGGATACATTGAGAAGGATATATATGTTGAACAACCTCCTGGTTTTATTGATTTTAAACATCCAAACTATGTTTTTAAACTTAAAAAGGCCCTTTATGGTTTAAAGCAAGCCCCTAGATCTTGGTATGAAAGACTAAGCAAGTTTCTGCTTGAACAATCTTTCACATGAGGTCATGTTGACAAAACCTTGTTCATCAAAAGTCGTAAGAATGATATCTTATTGGTTCAAGTATATGTTGATGACATAATCTTTGGTTCAACTAACCATGTGGTTTGCAAGGAATTTTCTGCAGCTATGCAAAAAGAATTTGAAATGTCAATGATGGGAGAATTAACATTCTTTCTTGGACTTCAAGTGAAGCAAATGAAGAATGGAACTTTTCTCAATCAATCCAAATATTTCCTTGAAGTAATTAAAAAGTTTGAAATGGAGAAATGTAAAGATGCTGCAACTCCAATGGCAACATCAACCTATCTTGATTCAGATGAAAGTGGAAAGAAGGTTGATGAGTCAAAATTTAGAGGAATGATTGGATCATTGTTATATTTGACAACTAGTAGACCAAATATAATGCTTAGTGTTTGCTTATGTGCAAGATATTAAGCAAATCCCAAAGAGTCTCACCTAATAGCAGTCAAAAGGATCCTCAAATATCTCAAGGCTACACCAAAAGTTGGTCTTTGGTATCCCAAAGATGCTTCAATTAATATTATTGGTTATTCTGATTCTGACTTTACAGGATGTAAGTTAGATAGAAAAAGCACTAGTGGAACTTGTCATTTACTTGGAAGTTCATTGATCTCATGGTATTGCAAGAAACAATCTTGTGTTGCTTTGTCAACTGCTGAAGCTGAATATGTCTCAGCTGGAAGTTGCTATGCACAAAGCCTATGGTTGAAGCAACAATTACAAGATTTTGGAGTTAAATTGAAAGAAATACCTTTGCTATGTGACAAGACAAGTGCTATCAACATTTCAAAGAATCCAATAATGCACTCAAGGACCAAACATATTGAGATAAGGCATCATTTTCTCAGAGATCATGTTCAAAGAGGTAATATCAAAATTGATTTCATTGATACTAATAATCAATTGGCTGATATCTTTACTAAACCGGTGGCTAGAGATAGATTCTATGCTCTTAGAAACATGCTAGGAATCTTGGATGAATCTAATCTCTCTTAGCTTGATTGCTCTGATACCATGTTGTATGCCTTTTCAAGTGAAATGCTTTATAGATTGAATCCTTCATCACAAAATCTTAAATTCTCATGTCTTGCTGCATAAATCCTGTTATTTCTGAAATATGCTATGTAATAATCGATTAAGTATCAGAATAATTGATTAAATTCACTTAAATCATCATTCAGTATGAAAATTGAGCTTATGTAATCGGTTACACTACCAAAATAATCGATTATTTGTTCTTTCTAAAAAATTGGTCTCTTCTATGATAATCGATTACTCATCGGATTAATCGATTACAATGACCAAAATATTTTTTAAATGTAAATGTTCACTGAAATAATCGATTACAGTGAATGGTAATCGTTTAAAATGTTGAAAATCAGTTTTTCAAAATTCAATACCTTATGGAATAATCGATTACATGTCAGATTAATCGATTACACAAGCTAAACTATGTTTCTGAAATTCAAACCTCTCTGTGATAATCGATTAAATCATGAAATAATTGATTACACATTGTCTTCTACCTCTGAATGGTTGCAAACTAATCGATTACATTACAAGATTAATTGATTACTATGTGTGCTGTCAGTGTTTCTGCATATGAAATAACCGATTACACAAGGATAATAATCGATTAGTTGAGGAGTTACTGCAAAATCTGACAGATTTTCTTGGAAGTTGTAACTGCCCAACTCCCACCTAATTCAAATTTAAATCCTCTGTAGTGAGTTAATTCGTTCTAACAACTATTTTATTCAAAATTCAAAAGCTTGGAGCCTAAAATCTTCTATAAATAGAACCTTTGATCTAAGGTTAAATCACACCTATCTCTACCATCTCCTACTAAACCTCTATTTTCTTTGTTTTTGTGTGATTAGAATCCTTGTCTAGGATGTCTACCTCTAAGAGAGCCAGAATCCCTAAGAGAAAGGCTGGTGAATCTTCAAACCCCCCTCCTCCAAATAGGTTAGATCTTTGGTTCACAACTAAGAAGGATCGTATGACCTATCTTCAGTTTAATGCCACCAAACAAGTCTGTTCTCCTAAATACTTAAAGCTTGATTGGTTCATTAGGGAAGGCTTTCAATTTCATGCCTTCATAGAAACCCAGGTCTTAGGAAGTTGGTGGAGTTAAAGGGTACTTTTTACCCTGAATTGGTCAAGGTGTTCTACACCTGTGCCAAGGGATCCATGGATGGGATACTAAGGTCCCAAGTCAATGGTGTGACCATGGAAATCACCCATGAGGTGTGGGAGGCAGTTGTTGGTGCCTCCACATCTTAAGAGCAAAAACTATAGCAGCTAACTCCAAATCATGGGTAGGATAATTCCTCTCATGAGTTTTGAGTTGTATAGAAGCATAGGCCACTACCTAGCCATTCTACATCAACACTCCTCCTAAACCCATCTTCGATGCATCACAAGACACCTTAAAAGGTTCTCTTGGGTTAGGCAAAACTAACGTGAGTGCAGTTGTCAACTTTTCCTTAAGGGTTTGGAAACTATGCTCACACTGGGCATCCCACACAAAAGCTTGAACCTTACGAGTCAACTTGGTCAAAGGCAAGTCTAACTTGGAGAAACCTTCTATGAATCTCTGGTAATATCCAACTAAACCCAAAAAACTTCTAATCTCAAACACAAACTTAGGACTCTCCCACTTAAGAACAACTTTTATCTTAGAATGATTTACAGCTATTCCGCTTTGGGATATCACATGTCCTAGGAAACTAACTTTCTCTAACGAAAACTCACACTTGGACAACTTAGTATTGAAAACAATAAGAATACCCACAATAACCAAGAGGGGGGTGAATTGGTTTGATCTTAGTATTTAAAAAAAAATGTTTATAAAATCAGAGTTAAAGGATCTTAATCACTTTTGAACCAAGAATACTTTTAATCAATCAAATCACTCAGCTCAAGAAATCAATAGCTCAAAATAGAACTTGTTGAGAAATGATAATGATACCAAGAACAAATGAATAAGATAACTAATAAAGATGAAGGAATAGAAAACAATTCAAGAATTTATACTGGTTCACTTCTCAAAAGAAGCTACATCCAGTTTCTTCTAATCAACACTAGATTAGAGTTCCACCATTATAAATTCCAGTTCTTACAATCTTTACAACAAACTCTGTTTATCAACACTAGATAAAGAATAGAAATCTAAAACCCTATTAGACTTCTAGTGAACAAGAACAAGAGAACACTACTCTGTTCTTCCCTAGAGAACACTACTCTAGCATAAGCTTCAAAGAACCCTTTTACAATAGCATCAAATAACAAACATTAAAAAAACGAATTTACAACCAAAGATAATGGAGAGAAACAACCTGATGATCCAATGAATATGAATGCATATGAGTTACCAATCAAAGTTGAATTGTAGAAAAAGAATTTCAGAACATGCTCTCCATAACTTCTTTGAAATCTCTTGCCCAAGAAATCATTCAATACCCATGAGGATTAAAGAATGGGACAAGAACTTAGTTAATCCAGAAAATCACTTTCTAACTCTTAGAAGGCTTGTGTATATTCAGAAAATTCGACTTATTCAAGTTTTTTTTGAAGCCAAGCCTTCTTCCTATTTATAACAGCTTTTTGTAACAAACTATAATCGATTACTCACGCCAAATAATCGATTAAAATGACTTATGTAATTGATTAAATTGTCACTTAATTGATTAAATTGTTCAAGGCTCCATTTTGGGTTTCACAACGAACAAAATAATAGATTAACCCAAGCTGTAATCGATTAAATCAAAAAAGTTTTATTTCAAAAGTAGCTTGTGTAATCAATTACAATTTATGGTAATCGATTAAAGCAATGAAGCAAGCTTTTGAAAAATAGCTTATGTAATCAATTATGATTAACGGTAATTGATTAAAACAACAATGCTCAATATTCATTTTACATTATGTAATCGATTACAAGAGTTGTGTAATCAATTAATATGTTCATCAAAGCTTTTCCAATTTTAAACACGAAGCAAATAATCGATTAAACCATTGTGTAATCGATTAAAACGGTAGGATTACATTTTTCCAAAAACCTTACTCAATTAATTCCTTTTTCAAAGTGTGAGTAACTTTGATATTTTAATGAAAACATTTAAGCATGTTAATGATTGTGACTAGCTTTGATATTAACATGCTTGAATGTTTTCATTAAAATATCAAAGCTACTCACAATTTGAAAAAGGATTTAATTGAGTAATGTTTTTGGAAAAATGTAATTTCACTGTTTTAATTGATTACTTAGCGGATTAATCGATTATTGGTTCGTGTTTGAAACTGGAAAAGCTTTGATGAACATATTAATCGATTACACAAATCTTGTAATCGATTACATAGTGTGAAATGGATTTTGTGCATTGTTGTGTTAATCGATTACCATTATTCGTAATTGATTTCATGAGCTATTTTTCAAAAGCTTGCTTCATTGCTTTAATCGATTACCATAAATTGTAATTGATTACACAAGCTACTTTTGAAATAAAACTTTTTTGATTTAATCGATTACAGCTCGGGTTAATCTATTATTTTGTTCGTTGTGAAACCCAAAATGGAGCCTTAAACACTTTAATCGATTAAGTGACAATTTAATCGATTACATAAGCTATTTTAATTGATTATTTGGCGCGTGTAGTCGATTACAGGTTGTTACAAAAACTGATATAAATAGAAAGAAGGCTTGGCTTGAATCTGAACTTGAACACTTCGAATTTTCTGAATATACACAAGTCTTCTAAGAGTTTGAAAGTGATTTTCTAGGTTAAATAAGCTCTTGTCCCACTCTTTAATCTTCATGGGTATTGAATGATTTCTTGGGCAACAGATTTCAAAGGAATGATGCAGAGCATGTTCTAAAATTCTTTTTCTGCATTCAACTTTGATTAGTAACTCATATGCATTCATATTCATTGGATCATCAGGTTTTTTCTCATCATAATCTTTGGTTGTAAATTCATTTTGTATTGTTTGTTATTTGATGCTATTGTAAAAGGGTTCTTTGAAGCTTATTCTAGAATAGTGTTCTCTAGGGAAGAACAGAGTAGTGTTCTCTGGTTCTTGCTCATTAGAAGTCTAATAGGGTTTTAGATTTCTATTCTTTATCTAGTGTTGATAAAGTGAGTTTGTTGTAAAGATTGTAAGAACATGAATTTATAATAGTGGAACTCTAATCTAGTGTTGAATAGAAGAAACTGAATGTAGCTTCTTTGGAGAAGTGAACCAGTATAAATTCTTGTGTTGCTTTTCTATTCTTTCATCTTTATCAGTTATCTTACTCATTTTGTTCTTGGCATCGTTATCATTACTCAACAAGTTTTTTTTTTAGCTATTGGTTTCTTGGGCTGAGTGATTTGATTGATTAAAAGTATTCTTGGTTTAAAAGTGATGAAGATCCTTTAACTCTGATTTTATAAACAAATTTTTTAAATACCAAGATCAAATTAATTCACCCCCCCTCTTGGTTATTGTAGGTATTCCTATTGTTTTCAATTGGGCTAGTGCTTAGCCTAAGCTTCAGCCTTATTTGAGGGTCAAGAAGCATCCCTCTATAGGTTTCCACCCTATTATAACCCCCAGCCTCTTCTTCAAATTTTCTTTCACCTTCAATGGAAATACCAGCAATAGCTTCCCATACTTCAGGAGTAATTTCCATGGCTACTCCATTAAATTGGGATAGAAGTGTTCCATCTATAGAGGCCTTAGCACAGGTGTAGAACACCTTTACTAATTTAGGGTAAAAGGTGTAACGACCCGCCTCATCGCTACGGCATCACAAACTCTAGACGTGCACATTTTAAATTTTAATGAAAACTTCATTAATCTTATTATGAAAATGGTAGTAAGTTTTCCGCAATAATACAATCATCATACACACGATACAACTACAACAATTGAATACATATGTATACATATACTATATCAATACTCATCATTCACATGTTTAGAATTTCATTTAGTTTTACATGTAATTATGATTAAAATTATACATGTCTACAAAAAGAATTAAGGGACTAACTATGAAAGAGTTAATTAACAAAACACAACTCTTCCGAAAAGAGTTTCAACATCATCACATCGGCTTGGCAGCTCCAACAAAAAGAAGATCTCTCTCTCCAAGGTCACCTATTGCTGCTCATCTGCTCCCACGAACGAAAGTTCGCGATCATCACAGGTATCAACCACACGGTACAACAAATGTAAGGGTGATTTTATTATATAAAATCAACAAACATCAGATAGCAGCAATTGGGAAGGAAACAATTTTACCCATCACAATCATTAACAAAAATCCATGATTCCAATACACACTCAACAAACTAATCATCCGATGCATTTCACAACTCAAACAATCATGCATAAAATGATGCATGCACCTGACTCATCTATCAGCATGCAATGTGGTATCATTCTCATGGAAATAGCCTCTCTTAGGAAAATGATGCAGTAGCTCATCGAGGTCACCCTGTTGTGCACTGATCGCTCCCCCCCCATGGTGATCAACCCTGAGTCACAAGGGAGTTCCAAACAGAGTGATGCCCCTAGTACCCCCGTACTTACTGCCACCATTCTATTTCCACCCATGAAATATGAAGTATGAACATGGGCACTGTCAATGCAATGACCATGGATAGTTAGGGAGCGGAATTTTAACAATCCCTTTCTCTCTTGGGATACTTAAAATTCGTAAACCCACCCTTGCAAGGTTATCCAGTCATGCACCCCCCATGTACATACACAACATCACCGATACAATGACCATGGATAGATAGGGACCGGAATTTTAAACAATCCCATTCTCTCTTAGGATGCTTAAAATTCGTAAACCCACCCTTGCAAGGTTATCCAGTCATGCATATCAATATTATCTCATTTAAACATCATCAATCACGTCAATGACATCTCAATTTCAATATCATCAACAACATCACAAGCAATCACATATCACATATCACATCTATACATAATACATATGCCTGAGATTCATATTTCCCAGGTCTTCAGACAATCCAAATTTCATACATTCACAATTCATCATATCACAAGACTGATATTTTTTGGAAAATTCTAAATTAAAGAGGAGGACTATACCACCCTGAAATTTTAATAACTGCAAATGTATGGTCAAAATGTTTCTTACACAACTATTTGATGTGAGTATTAGGTTATGTGAGATTTGATTGGTCTATATTTAAATTATTTGTGTGAAATATTAATTAGAGATATTACAAAAATGTTTGAAGAAAAATGACCATATTACCCTTCCCTTGAAACAAAAATTACAAAAATGCCCTTGAGTCAAAATTACACAAATACCCTTAGATATTTTGTTGAAATATTTTAGAATGAAAATTACAATCATACCCCTAGGGTAAATGACAAATTACCATAGTACCCTTAAGGCTAGAATTACCAGGACACCCTTAGATATTTTGTGAAAGCTTGATGAAATTACAGAGTACCCTTGGATGGAAAATTACCAAAATATTTTGTGACAAGAAGTCTCAGAATAGGATTTCTATGAATTTCATACGGTAATAACTTTGAAATTTTATTCAGGAGAATTCAAGCATCAGAAAAATATGGGAAAATGATAAATAGAATCTGTGGAATTTTCTCTTAATTGTAGGATGAATAACCTTATTCAATAAGATGGTTTAGTAATATTGATGGTTAGAAGCAGAACGGACCAATCAGAATTAAGATAAAAGCAGTCTTATATGTAAGATCTGTGTAGCACTTTGAATAGACTACTTGTGAGCAATTTATATTGTAATTGAAGTCATTTTCTAGAAAACTCTAGAGTTCTATTATTTAATATTATCCTTTAGGTAGAAGAGTTCAAATTGAACTTTACTTCCTCTTAAGGAATGCCATGTGTGAAGTCATGTTGGAATTGAATTCTTCTTCTTCATGAAAGGTGACATATGGACACCACGAGAACCACACAATTTTCTTCTCTTTAGGAAAATAAAACATGATATAGAAAGAGGAAAGGAAGATAAAAATCTTCCCCTTGGCTAAAGAGAATACACATGAAGAAGAGAAGAAAAAGGGCTAAGAAGTCATCATGCTTTACAAAATATTTACACAAGATAACATGAAAGGAAGAAAATCTTCTCTTATTTCTCCTTGTTGGCCACATGAAATAGGTTGAATAATGAAGAAGATTCATGAACTTACCAAGTGGAGGGACACTTGGAAGAAAGTCATCATGGCTTAGATGATTTTTATAGAGGATAGAAGATATTTAGGAAAACCATTATGAGTTTAGTTAGGATGGAATGGAATAAGAAGAAACTAAGTTATGATGGAACCAAATGGGAGTAACTAGCTAGAAAGGGTAGAAATGTCCTTGAATATTTTATTATTTTTCAAACTCTATATAAAGGGAGGAAGGCCTTAAGTGGAAGTCACATTCAAGACTTCATTCTTCCACCTATTCCACGTGAAACCTCTCCTTCATTTCACTTTCATCCTTTCATTTTCAAAGCCTAAATCAAGTAGGAAAAAGACCTCACCTTCTTGAAAAAATCATGTGTAAAGCTAGCAACTCTAGGAAGAAAAGACAAGCTTATTAAGAGGTTACAAGGTATGTATGGGGAAGTTTTATGATAAAGGTAGTTTAAGTATTGCTTGTGTTTGAATAAATGCTTGAAGTTCTGTGTAGTATGACTTGTATCTGAGAAATTGTTGGACTTGAGTTATAGTTACATGATTGAGTGCTTGAATGAAGTTTTATGTGTTGTTGAGTGTTTCTATGAATCTCTGTACATGAATGATATGTTTGAGTTCTGTACATAAGTATCAAGCTGAGTTCTGTACTTGATTTATGTTGAATTTCTGAGTAAAGTATATGAGACAGTGATTGAAGACTGATGTTGAAAATAAATATGAGTTGATAAAATGAAAAGAGTTATGCATTAAGTGAATCAGATTCATGTGTCTCATGTGCATAAGAGTTGCCTCAGAGTGGAGGTGTGTATAAGAGTTGCCTTAGAGAGGAGGTGTGTCAGATAGCTGCAGGAACTGAGTTCGAGCGTTCAGACAAGAGGAGTCTGAGCCGGGGGTGACTTGGCAGTGGGGAAATCACGCCACCCATGATGATCACATGAAGTGTGGGTGAGAATCCTATTGCAACACTGTGGTACCCTGGCTGATCGTTTCAGTTATGTGCCACAGGGATTGGGCTACCTTGACACATGATAAGAGTTTAAGAGAATCATGCATCATGATAAGAGTCTAAGAGAATCATGCATCTTTGAGGATGTTGTTATGAATATCTGCATATTGAATATATTATGTTGCTTAAATTATGTTTATCATAAACTTACCCTGTACTTTGTATCTGTGGTTGACACCTGCTATGACCTCGATTTTATTCGGGCGAGCAGATGAAGAGCGAAGAGAGACTGTTAGCTGTCTACAAAAAGAGGATTATGTTTGAAGATGTATTCTTTTGTTACAGAGTGTTTTGAATTAGTTGTACTATGTAATAGAACCAGTGTCAGTTTGTAATCTTATTATATATATATATATATATTACTTTAGATTTATAAATATTACTCAGTAATGAAATTTTCTTATCAAGAAGTAACCACTTATCAAGAAGTAATTTCATGTTCTGAAGCTGAGGAGTAGATGATGGCTATCAATGAAGAGATGGAATCCCTCCAAAAGAACAAGACTTGTGATTTAGTTGAGCTACCTAAAGGCAGACAAGTAATGGGGTACAAGTGGATCTTCAAGAAGAAATCTAGATTTTCCACTAAAGAATTCATTCGTTATAAAGCACATCTAGTAGCTAAGGGCTACAATTAGAAGGAAAGAGTGGGCTACAGTGAGATATTCTCTCCAGTAGTTCGACACACTTCCATACATGTTTTGCTGACCTTAGTGGAAACTCTGGATATGGAGTAATACCAACTCAATGTCAAAACTTCATTTCCCCATGGTAGACTGGAGGAAAGCACTCTGTTGCAATAACTTGAGTTGGAAGGAAAGGAAAGTTTTCTTTGTAGATTGAAGAGGTCTATTTATGTGTTGAAGCATTTTGATTGATCTTTGAGTTATTGAACTTCTTTTGATTCTCCTGTTTTGGTGGTACAAATACAATTTTGCGAGAAGACTTTGAGCCTTGTTTGTAACTCAAACCAGAAGTATCTCCAGCATATTTTTGCACACTCAACATTTCAGCTAAGTTGCATTTACCTTTGTAAAGCTTTCTCAAAAGATCAATTAAATCACTATTTTTGGATAAGAGTAACATGTATTTTTCTCCTTGACTTCTTTTGTAATCATCAAAATCCTTTTGCAACATATTGTATTTGTCAACATTAGTAGAAGAAGAAGCACATACACATCCATTCATTTTGTAACTTGAAACAAGTTTTTCATTTTCTTCTTTCAAGTTGCAAATTTTAGTTTGCAATTCTGTAATTTTTGCAACATGCCATCTAAGATTTCCTTTTAGCTTATTATTGGATTTTGCAAGCTTTTGGGCCTCTTCATGCATTTCTTGAAAAACATCAATAACTTGATTAAGTTCAAAACTTACCTCAATTCCATCAATTGAGAGATCATCATCATCTTCATTGATTGTGGAAGTGAGACACATATTTGCTTCTTCATTTTCAGTTGATGACTAAGAAGTTGTTGACTCATTATCTTCCCAAGCTATATAGGCCCTCTTAGACTTTCCTTCCTTCATCATCTTATTTTCACCTTGTTGCTTTTTCAAAAAGATAGAGCATTCAGATTTGATGTGGCCAAGCTTTCCACATTCAAAGCAATTGAAGTTGTTGTCACTCCTTTTGTTTTTGTTGTTGTTGTTGTTGTTGTTTTTCTTTGTGAACTTTCTGTTCTTGTTTGTTCTCAAGAACTTGCTGAACTTTTTGACAATTAAATTCATGTTGTCCTCTTCATCTTCTTCACTTGAGTCTTCCTCTTTTTCAACCTTTGAGGATGCAGCTTTCAAGGCTATGCTTTTATGTTTCTTCTCTGCATCTTCTGCATTGGTTAGTTGTGACATTTCAAGTTCATACTCAAGAAGCTTACCAAATAGTGCAACCATGGACATTTTGGATAGATCTTTTGATTCTTTGATTAATGCCACCTTTGGTTGCCATGTTCTTATGAGACGCTTCAAGATTTTGATGTTTAACTCTTCAACATCAAAGATCTTTCCAAGACCAAGAAGATGATTAACTATATGAATGAATCTTGTTTGAAGCTGAGAAATGCTTTCAGTGGTGTTCATCTTGAACATCTCATACTCATGGATCAAGGCATGTTTTCTTGATCTTCTTACTTCATCTTTACCTTCATGAGTTATCTCCAACATTTTCTACATCTCCTTTGCACTTGTGCACCTAACTGTTCTAAAGAATTCATCAGAGGAAAATGCAGAAGTAATCATATTCTTAGCTTTAAAATCATATTGGGCAACTCTCTTTTCAGCATCTGTCATTTCATCCCATTCTTTAGGAATCATATCATTACCAATAGTTTTTATAGGAATCACAAGACCTTTCTCTATAGCATTCCAAGCACTTGGGTCATTTGATTGAATAAAGATTTTCATTCTATTTTTCCAAAAACTGAAGTGCTCTCCTTCAAACATCGGAGGATGATTGAGGGAGGCAACTTCCTTGAAGGTAATTTGTGTGGTATTCATTTTCTTTTTAAAGAAAGATAGTGATCTTGAATAACACTCAAGAACCTGCGCTTGATACCAATTGAAAACAATAGGAATACCCACAATAACCAAGAGGGGGTGAATTGGTTAAAACTTGGTCTTCTTTTAAAAAAAAATTATTTATCAAATCAGAGTTAAGGATCTTAATCACTTTTAAAACCAAGAATGCTTTTACTCAATCAAATTACTCAGCACAAGAAACCAATAGCTCAAAACAAAACTTGTTGGATAATGATAATGAAACCAAGAACAAATGAACAAGATGACTTGTAGAGATAGAGATAAAGAAAATCAACACAAGCAATTTATACTGGTTCACTTCACAACAGAAGCTACATCCGGTTTCTTCTAATCCACACTAGATTAGAGTTCCACTATTATAAATTTTTGTTCTTACAAGCTTTACAACAACCTCTCTTTATCAACACTAGATAAAAAATAGAAATCTAAAACCCTATTAGACTTCTAAAGGGCAAGAACCAGAGAACACTACTCTGTTCTTTCCTAGAGAACACTACTCTAGCCAAAGCTTCAAGAACCCACTTACAATAGCATCAAATAATAGAAATTCTAAAAACAAAATTACAATCAAAGATTATGGAGAGAAACCACCTGATGATCCAATGAATATGAAAGCATATGAATTACCAATCAAGGTTGAATAGCAAAAAACAATTTCAGAACATGCTCTCCGTTATACTCTTGAATTTTCTTGCCCAAAAATCATTCAAAGCTCATGATGATTAAAGAGTGGGACAAGAAGTTAGTAAACCTAGAAAATCACTTTCAAACTCTTAGAAGGCTTGTGTTTACTCAGAAAGTACGAAGTGTTATAGTTAGAAAGCAAGCCAAGCCTTCCATCTATTTATAAAAAAAATTTGTAACAACATGAAATCGATTACACGCGCCAAATAATCGATTAAAACACATATGTAATCGATTAAATTGTCACTTAATCAATTAAAGTGTTCAAGGCACATTCTAGGTTTCAACAACGAACAAAATAATCGATTAAACCGAGCTATAATCGATTGTCAGAAAAGAATATTTTTAGAAAATATCCTATGTAATTGATTACGAATTTCAGTAATCGATTAAAGCAGCAAAGCAAGATTTTTCAAATGGCTTATGTAATTGATTATGAATGATGGTAATTGATTCACAGCAAGGCACAAAATACATTTTGCACTATGTAATCGATTACAATAAGTGTGTAATCGATTAAAACATTCACCAAAGCTTTCCAGTTTCAAATACGAGCCAAATAATCGATTAATCCGATGTGTAATCGATTAAAATGTTCATAAGAGCTTTTCCAGTTTTAAACATGATCTGAATAATCGATGATTAATTTGCTATGTAATTGATTAAAACAGTAAAATTATATTTTTCCAAAAACATTACTATATTAAATCCTTTTTTCAAATGATGAGTAGCTTTGATGTTTTAATGAAAATCATTTAAGCATGTTAATGAATATGTGAATGCAATGCAAGGATCAAAAGATTGTCTTCTCCTACATTTCATTAAAATTACAATCTTCAAGGCATGTAAAAAGCTCAAAACAATCTTCTAAGTCATAGGATTCATTCTTAATGTTGCTCCCCCTATATCCAACACAATCAACACAAGTCCAAGAGCCAAAAGATTGGAGAACTACAAGAGATCTCTACCTTGACAATATCATTGGTGAAGTCTCAAAGGGAGTCTCTACTATATCTTCATTAAGAAATCTCTGCTGTAATATGGCTTTTGTTTCACAAATAGAACCTAAGAATATTGATCAAGCCTTAATTGATGAACATTGGATGCATGTCATGTTTGATGAATTGAATCAGTTTAAGAGAAATGAAGTTTGGGAACTTGTTCCTAGACCTTATTCTCTCAAACCTATTGGCACTAAATTGTTTTTTAGAAACAAACTTGATGAAAGTGGAATCATAGTCAGAAACAAAGCTAGATTGGTTGCAAAAGGTTACAACCAAGAAGAAGGCATTAACTATGAGGAAACCTATGCTACAGTTGCAAGATTGGAAGCCATTAGGTTATTGCTTGCATATGCATGTTTAATGGATTTTAAACTTTTTCAAATGGATGTTAAAAGTGCTTTCTTAAATGGATATATTGAGGAGGATATATATGTGGAGCAACCTCCTGGCTTTGCTAATTTCAAACATCCAAACCATGTTTTTAAACTTAAAAAGGCTCTTTATGGTTTAAAACAAGCTCCAAGATCTTGGTATGAAAGATTAAGCAAATTTTTGCTTGAACAATCTTTTACAAGAGGACATGTGGATAAAAACTTGTTCATCAAAAGACAAAAAAATGATATCTTATTAGTTCAAGTATGTTGATGATATAATCTTTGGTTCAACTAATCAATTGTTGTGCAAAGAATTTTCTATCTCTATGCAGAATGAGTTTGAAATGTCAATGATGGGAGAATTAACATCCTTTCTTGGACTTCAAGTGAAGCAAATGAAGAATGGAACATTTCTAAATCAAGCCAAGTATTGTCTTGAAGTGATAAAAAATTTTGACATGGAGAAAAGCAAGGATGTTGCAACTCCAATGGCAACATCAACCTATCTTGATTCATATGAAAAAGTAAAGAAGGTTGATGAGTCAAAATTTAGAGGAATGATTGGATCCTTATTGTATTTGACAGTTAGTAGACCAAATATTATGTTGAGTGTGTGCTTGTGTGCAAGATATCAAGAAAATCCTAAAGAATCACACCTCACTGCAGTCAAAAGAATCCTCAAATATCTCAAGTCAACACCAAAAGTTGGTCTTTGGTATCCTAAAGGTGCATCAATTAATATAGTTGGTTATTCTGATTCTGACTTTGCAGGGTGCAAGTTGGATAGAAAAAACACTAGTGGAACTTGTCATCTACTAGGTAGTTCATTGATCTCATGGCATTGCAAGAAATAATCTTGTGTTGCTTTATCAACAGCTGAAGCTGAATATATCTCTATTGGAAGTTGTTGTGCTCAAAGCCTATGGCTAAAGCAACAATACAAGATTTTGGTGTAGAATTAAAATAAGTACCTCTGCTATTTGACAACACAAGTGCTATCAATATTTCCAAGAATCCAATAATGCACTCAAGGACCAAACACATTGAGATGAGGCATCATTTCCTTAGAGATCACATCCAAAAAGGTAATATCAAAATTGACTTCATTGATACTCACAATCAATTGGCTAATATATTCACTAAACCTTTTACTAGAGATAGATTCTATACTCTTAGAAACATGCTAGGTATCTTGGATGAATCTAATCTTCATTAGCATGATTGTTATGGGCTTATCTATGTGAAATTGCTTCTTATTTGTTCAATCATCACATGTGCCTCCAAATTCCAAGTTGTGCTGCATAAAACACTGTTGATTCTAATATTTTCACTGTAATAATCAATTAGAGCACGAATTAATCGACTACACAAGAAAAATAATTGATTATTCTTCTTAGAAAAACAATTCCAGAAAATGAATTTCTTTGTAATAATCGATTAAGCCACAGATTAATCGATTACACAGTATAAAAATCCTTTTACAAAATTTAAATTCATTGGAATAATCGATTACGATGAATGGTAATCGATTAAATTGTTTGAGGAACTATTTTAAAATTCAAATCCTTTTGGAATAATCAATTACGAATCGAATTAATCGATTACATAAGCTTCAAATTGTTTATATATTTCAAATCTCTCTGTAATAATCGATTACACAAGAGAAATAATCGATTACACTTCATCTTCATTAACTGGATTTCACTGAAATAATCAATTACATAAAAAATTAATTTATTATAGCTTCTGCAGAAACTGATTTTGCCTACGAGTTAATCGATTACATTAGCATAAAATCGATTATTCATGGAGTTACTGCAGAATCTGCCATATTTTCTTGGAAATTATAACTGCCCAACTGCCACCTAATTCAAATTTGAATCTTCTCTACTTTAATGTTAGTGGGTTAATTTGTATTAACTATTCCTCATTTCAAATTTTGAAACTTTGGAGCCCAAAATCTTCTATAAACACTACTATGTTCTTCTTCCCTCTAAGCTTAGAAACTCTGCCCAGATTGTCTCTCATTAGCAATGTCTACATCTAAGAAAGTCAAAACCTCCAAAAGAAAGGCTGGTGAAACCTCTAACCCTGTTGTCAATAGGTTAGATCACTGGTTTCCTGCTGAGAGAGATAAAATGACCTATCTTTAGTTCAATGCCACCAAATTAGTTTGTCCTCCCAAACACCTTGAACTTGACTGGTTCATTAGAGAAGGTTTTCAATTCCCTGCTTTTCTTGAAACCCAGGGATTGACAAACTTTGTTGAGATGAAGGGTACCTTTTACCCTGAATTAGTAAAGATGTTCTACACCTGTGCTAAGGATTCTATCGATGGGACCCTTCTGTTCCAAGTGAATGGAGTAGCCATGAAAATTACTCCTGAAGTCTGGAAAGCAGTTGCTGGAATTTCCTTTGAAGGGGAAAGGAAATTTGAAGAAGAGGCTGGGGGTATAACAGGGTAGAAACCTATAGAGGGATGCTTCTTGATCCCTAAATGAGGCTGAAGCTTAGGCTAGGCACTTATGACCCATGAAGACAGACCCCTCCACTACATAATCACCTATGTCCTCACCCATAGAGCCACCAATCATGCCCAAGCCACTGATGACTTGCAACTTGTGTATGGTCTCAAGAATTCAATTCATATGAATTGGATTCTTATTCTTGAGGAAATAATGCTTAAGTACAAGAGGTTAATGAATTACCCTTTTCCTTATGTTGTTCTTGTTTCCAGGTTTTTTGATTATTTTAATATAGATGTCTCTAATGAGATTGGTGACAACACAAACTCAAGCAACAGCCTCATCAAAGAGAAACATTTCACCAATCTTGGGATGCTCAAAACCCCTAAATGATAGTAGATGGCTGGCCAACAAATCCCTACTGCTGCTGGAAATGAAGAAGAAGCTGATGAAGAAGGCCCTACTCCACTATCTTACAGTCCATTTGAATTTCTTATGATTCAAAGAACTTCACAATCTAACACATGGTCAATCAAATATTTGGCATGTTCAAAGCCAAAAAGGGGGAGATTGTTGGATATAGGGGGAGCAACATGAAGAATGAAGCCTATAACTTATAGAATAATGTTTTGAGCTTTTCACATGCCTTGAAGATTATAATTCAAATGAAGTGTAGGAGAAGCCAATCTTTTGATACTTGCATTGCATGCACATACTCGTCAACATGCTTAAATCTTTTTCATTAAAACATCAAAGCTACTAACAATTTGAAAAAGGATTTAATTGAGTAATTTTTTGGAAAAATATAATTTTACTGTTTTAATCGATTATTCAGATCATGTTTAAAAATTGGAAAGCTTTGATAAACATTTTAATCGATTACCCAACGGATTAATCGATTATTTGGTTCGTATTTGAAACTCGAAAGCTTTGGTGGACATATTAATCGATTACACATTTCTTGTAATCGATTACATAGTGTAAAATGTATTTTGTGCCTTGCTGTGATAATCAATTACCATTATTCGTAATCAATTACATAGGCTATTTGAAAAAGCTTGCTTTATTGCTTTAATCGATCACTAAAATTCGTAATCGATTACACAAGCTATTTTCTGAAATAACACTTTTCTGATTTAATCGATTATAGCTCGGATTAATCGATTATTTTGTTCGTTGTTGAAACCTAGAATGTGTCTTGAACACTTTAATCGATTAAGTGATAAATTAATCGATTAAATATGCGTTTTAATCGACTATTTGGCGTGTATAATCGATTACAGGTTGTTACAAAATTCTGTTATAAATAGAAGGAAGGCTTGACTTGTTTTTTAACTTTAACAATTCTTATTTTTTAAGTATACACAAGTCTTCTAAGAGTTTGAAAGTAATTTTCTGGGTTTACTAACTTCTTGTCCCACTTTTTAATCTTCATGGGTATTGAATGATTTTTAGGCTAGAAACTTCAAGAGTTTAATGGAGAGCATGTTCTGAAATTCTGTTTTCTGCTATTCAACCTTGATTGGTAATTCATATGCATTCACATTCATTAGATCATCAGGTTGTTTCTCTCCATAATCTTTGATTGTAATTTCGTTTTTGTAATTTATGTTATTTGTTGCTATTGTAAATGGGTTCTTGAAGCTTGGACTAGAGTAATGTTCTCTAGGAAAGAACAGAGTAGTGTTCTCTGGTTCTTGTTCATTAGAAGTCTAATAGGGTTTTAGATTTCTATTCTTTATCTAGTGTTGATAAAGAGAGGTTGTTGTAAAGCTTGTAAGAACAGAAATTTATAATAGTGGAACTCTAATCTAGTGTTGATTAGAAGAAATTGGATGTAGCTTCTCTTAAGAAGTGAACCAGTATAAATTGCTTGTGTTAATTTTCTTTATCTCTATCTCTACAAGTCATCTTGTTCATTTGTTCTTGGTGTCATTATCATTACCCAACAAGTTCTATTTTGAGCTATTGGTTTCTTGAGTTGAGTAATTTGATTGAGTAAAATCGTTCTTGGTTTAAAAGTGATTAAGATCCTTTAACTCTGATTTTATAAATAAAGTTTAAAAGACCAAGTATTAACCAATTCACCCCCCCTCTTGGTTATTGTGGGTATTCCTATTATTTTCATATAGGTGTTAGATGCCTTGTTCTTAGTTTGGGATTGATTAAGAGTGATTGTAAAACTTGTAAGAACAGATTACATATAGTAAGATCCTAGCTTGTTGGTTAGGAAATTGGATGTAGCGTCTTTTGAATTGAGAAGTGAACTAGTATAAATTCTGTGTTGTTTTCTTCTTCTCTATTTTTTTCTCTGGGTTATTGGTTGTCACTAAACTCTTTCATAATCAACAGAAGCAATCATATTGTAACTGCATTTCATAAAGGTTGGAGGTTGAATGATCAAAGGCATTCTAAGGTTGATTTGTGATACGCTCCATTAAACTCTGATTTTTAAAGCAATTTTTTTAAAGGGAAAGAAGAACCAATTCATCCCCCCCTCTTGGTTATTGTGGGTATTCCTATTATTTTCATATAGGTGTTAGATGCCTTGTTCTTAGTTTGGGATTGATTAAGAGTGATTGTAAAACTTGTAAGAACAGATTACATATAGTAAGATCCTAGCTTGTTGGTTAGGAAATTGGATGTAGCGTCTTTTGAATTGAGAAGTGAACTAGTATAAATTCTGTGTTGTTTTCTTCTTCTCTATTTTTTTCTCTGGGTTATTGGTTGTCACTAAACTCTTTCATAATCAACAGAAGCAATCATATTGTAACTGCATTTCATAAAGGTTGGAGGTTGAATGATCAAAGGCATTCTAAGGTTGATTTGTGATACGCTCCATTAAACTCTGATTTTTAAAGCAATTTTTTTAAAGGGAAAGAAGAACCAATTCATCCCCCCCTCTTGGTTTGTGTGCTACTCATATTGTTTTCATTCATTAACCTTACAAACACAAGTGTCATGGATGACACAGGTGAAGCGTCCAATGGAGCTATGGCTAATGAAGTTGAATCACTTATTCCGAATCCTACATCCAAGCAGTCAACAACTTCAAATGAAGCCATTTCTTGATATAAATGTGATCATGATGTTGTAATTGAAAACTCAACAAGTTCTAGTCCCAACTCCCTCAATTATGCACAACCCACCACCATCACTCAAGATTAGGTTCAAGAGATGATAGGACAAGCCATGGAGTCTTTTGTTGAACGTCATTGCCAAGAAAATGAGCAGTTCCACCTCTTATACAAAATGCCATTACTACATAGATCTCCAACCTTAGCATCATCCTCTTGCAGAACATTCAACAAGTTCGATTGTCAATGTTTGAAGTTGTTGTTGCCCCTACACCTGCATCTATACCACCTTACATACCTACTTCTCTTGAACCTCCACCACAACCCTTGGCTTTGATACCACCACCACCTTCTTCATTACCACCACCTTCCCAACCTCCGCCACCACAAACCTTTCAAGACTGACAATGATGCTCCTGAATTTTCTATCTTCGAACCCATCTTTTTTCTTATGACAAAAGGGGGAGAAATAGGAATTTTGATTGTAATGATATATATATATATATATATATAAGAAGTCTTGGAAGTATTCACACACACACACACACACACACATATATATGTGTATATATTATCTTTTACTTGTTACATGTTGGATACAGGGGGAGCTTTATGAAGTTTGGAAGTCTTTGATTCAAGATTGGTTTTGAGCTTTCAACATGCTTAAAAGACTTGAAGACTTGGAATTGAAATATTATGTAAAAGGAAAACTATTTGATTGATCCCTGCATTTATTCATTCATACATTGAATTAACTAAATGTGTCTTTTATTAAAATCAAACAAAGCTTTTAACATTTAACTAAGGTTTTAATTGAATTGAAAGGTTTTTGGAAAAATAAGTTTTTCATTGATTTAATCGATTACATAAAAGGGTTAATCAATTATTTTGTTCTTCGTTCAAATCTGGAAAACCTTCATAAATATTTTAATTGATTACCTATCGGTTTAATCGATTATTTTGCCTTTGCATAGGACTGAACTGCTTTGTTATGAATTTTAATCGATTACTGAACTTTTGTAATCAATTATTTAGTTAAAATCAGCTTTTAAGAGTTCCTGAAATAATCGATTACCAGAAACTGTAATCGATTATATAGTTCAAACTGAAAATCATGTGTTCCTAACTTAATCAATTACCATATCCAGTAATTGATTACACAATTCACTTTGAGAATAAATATCTTTGTGTTAATCGATTACAGCTTGGGATAATCGATTATTTTGCTCATGGTGAAAACCCAGAATGCTTCTTGAACACTTTAATCGATTATATTTTAATTTAATTGATTACACACTCGTATTAATCGATTATTTGGAGCGTGTAATCGATTACAGTTAGTTACAACTTCTGTTATAAAAAGAAGTGGAAGCTTGGCTTATTTTATAACTTGATCAATTCGTATTTCTGAGTATACAAAAGCTTTCTAAACACTTCCTGAGTGAATTTCTGGGTTTTATGAGTTCTTGTGTCATCTAAAACATTCGTGGGTATTTAAATGATTCTTTAAGCAAGAAATCTCTTTCAAAGGTTAAGGAAGAAGAATGCTCTAAGTTTGTTTTTGTCTTTCAACCTGATTTGTTCATTCATTTGCATGTCATTCACTGGATCATCAGGTTGTTTCTTTCCTTAATTCCTTGATTGTAATTCTGTTTTCAAATTCTGTTGATATTGGCTATTGTAATTGGGTTCTTCTTGCTTGGGACTAGAGAAGGGTTCTCTAGCTTAAAGATCAGAGTAGTGTTCTCTGAATCTTTCTCCTTAGAAGTTTAATAGGGTTTTAGATTTTTGTTCTTTATCTAGGGTTTATAAAGGGAGGTTCTTGTAAAAGCTTGTAAGAACAATTTATAATAGTGGAACTCTAATTCAGTGTGAATTAGAAGAAACTGGATGTAGCTTCATGTTTTGAAGTGAACCAGTATAAATTGCTTGTGTTCTTATTTCTATATCTTTATTCTCATCTTATTCATTGATCTTTAATTCTTTGAGTCATATTCATTGTTCAACAAGTTCAGTTTTGATCTATTGAATTCTTGGCCTGAGACATTTGATTGAGTAAATTGACTTCTTGGTTTTGAAAGTGATAAAGATCCTAAATCTCTGATTTGAATTTTTTTTAAAAATATCAAGGTTCAACCAATTCACCCCCCCTCTTGGTTGTTGTGAAGTATTCTATTATTTTCATTACATTCCGATCACTACTAGAAAAATAGGATTCAACATCGGTTATTTTTGACATTCGACATCGGTTTCAAACCGATGTTGAATCAGGCGACGTTGAAAGTCTGGAACTTAACATCGGTTTTGAAAACCGATGTTAACTACATCGTACGACATCGGTTTGAAACAGAAACCCGATGTTTCTATGTTACAAACAAAAATTTATAAATGTATAAGATTACAATATAACATCGGATTTCACCAGAAAACCGATGTTGTGTTGTATGTTAACATCAGTTTCCTTAACAAAACCGATGTTGTGTTGTATGTTAACATCAGTTTCCTTAAGAAAACCGATGTTGTGTTGTATGTTAACATCGGTTTCCTTAAGAAAACCGATGTTGTGTTGTATGTTAACATCGGTTTCCTTAAGAAAACCGATGTTGTGTTGTATGTTAACATCGGTTTCCTTATGTAAACCGATGTTGTGTTGTA
>PYAF01003442.1:0-21247 GCA_007407185.1 Glycine tomentella
CAACGCACATAAGTCCATGTAACAACAACTTGACTTGACCAAATCACTGGGTAAAAGGGAATATATGATCAATTACATCATGGAACACAGAAACAGAATGGAGGGTATGGAATCAACACTGTATGCCTCATTCAGACATTAAAATGATTTAAGAAAATTGAAGACAATAATGACTTTATCAATTATACAATTATGTATCACAGCCATCTTCTGAACTACTAATGGCAGGAAACATACCCTATTATGAGCTTCAGAGCTGCAGCCACTAATTATCTGGATGAAAGGAAAACAGAGTCATCAGACGTTAGAACTAAAAGACTGTATAGCATGATGGTCAAAACATAAACATTAATCTAGAATAGAATACCTGAAGAACCTTCTGCATACAAGCTTTTGCACCGCCTGAAAAGGATGCAAAAACAATGGGGCAAGGCCTGATTTTCAGCAGCTGTATAATGAATACAAGGTGGTATTTGTAAGCTTGAGCCTAAGTATCAACTTAGCCATTTTTTGTGAACAATTGCTTGGCAACACCATTATTTGAGAGCCTGACCAATCCAATGACTAAAACAGACTCTACCAGTGCTGCTACTTATGTTATAACCAACATCATCAGCCTAACATAGCTCCCAATTATTCCTAACATAAATACTTAACAAGTATTCTTAACAAGGACAAAAAATAGCATCACAAGTTTACTTAATCAGCCACTAAGTGTCCTAAATTTTTTAACCAGCCATACAAACTTCACTTAGTATAATAACAGTGACAATAAATTAAACATCAATAATGCTATAGTCAAAACAAACCACAACAGAAACCAAAACAAACCAGCAATCATGTATAGTGTTTTTCTTTTTCCTTTCTTGTTTGTCATATGGTAAATGTCCAGTAGCACAAACAATTAACACCAAACAAAACCAATTCCAGCAGATGTCCATACAATTATCCAACATTTTTTAAACAAAAATACATCAACAGATACCCATTGTCTCTTTCACATGAATAACCAAGACCAACAAGCATGGAATAAAGTCAAGTACCTGTGAAAGCTAACACCAACAATGCGAACCACGGTCTCAACCAAATGACGCCTCCTACTTTGCAAATCCATGGCGGTAACATAAAAACCAAATACCAACGACTTATTAGTTCGAAATGTGAGTTCCCATAGTACCTCGAACAGAACAGACCAAAAGACTCTACAAGCTGAGGTTAGGGCAAGTACCTGAGCCTGTGCGACTGCCGTCAATGTCACCGGTGACACCGAAAGCCTGGGATGAGGTCGCGACTCAACAAGACACCAACAATGCGCGACAATGGTGACAGCGCGCGCGGAACCTTGAAGAGATGGGGTGTCGAAGGTGATACTGGCGCAAGGCACGAAGGAGAAGAGTTGGGTGTCGAAGGTGATAAGGGCGCGAAGGCACGAAGGAGAAGAGGTGCGATATGGGCAACGAGGGAGATGGGGCTCTTCGGTGGGTGACGACAACGACAGAGCTTTTGATATGGGCGCGAGAGTGAAGGACTGAAGGAGAAGATATAAAGGCTAAAAGGCGCGATACTGAAGTTTAATCCTCGCGGCGATATAAGGACAACATCGGTTCCCATAAAAAAAACTGATGTTAATATGTTATTTTAACATCGGTTTTGCTTAAAATCTTGAAAACCGATGTTAATAGTTCATGGTTAACATCGGTTTTACTTAAAATCTTGACAACCGATGTTAACATTTCATGGTTAACATCGGTTATACTTAAAAATCTACAAAACCGATGTTAACATTTCATGGTTAACATCGGTTATACTTAAAAATCTACAAAACCGATGTTAACATTTCGTGGTTAACATCGGTTATACTAAAAAAAATTGAAAACCAATGTTAACAGTTCATGGTTAACATCGGTTTTGCGAAAAATCTTCAAAATCGATGTTAAATAAGTTCGCTTATTTACAAAATTGCCACCGCGTTTTCGTTAACATCGGTTCTCTCGATAACCGATGTTAAACTAGCGATGTTAAAACCTATTTTTCTAGTAGTGTAGCTCTTTTATAAGGAAAAAAATTCCTAACGTAGTAGTCTTTTATCCATTCCATCATAGTAACAGTAATATAAGTGGCAGCAACAACAAACATGTCTACAAGGAAGGATTGAAAAACAAAAAACTCAGAAGGAAGTTGTATAAGTTGAGTACAAGGGACATGTCATATATAAATATATAATGGAGATTCAGCTACATACTTTAGTGGGTAGATCAGCAGGAAATAAATGTATAGCTCCTGCATTGAATTCAAATCCACTGAATATGAAAGAACTTTCGAATTAGTAACATGCACAGAATGAGAAAACCATATTAAAAGGGAATCAACAAAAAATAAAGTATTAAGATAGAAATTAGTTGATAAAATTAATAAACTCCCATGAGTGTATCTCAATATCTAATGATGACTGCTCTCAAGAAAAAAAAACATCTAATGATGATTTTCCAGGGCCGGTACCTCGATAACAATCTTATTCGGTTTAGAAGTGGAAACCACATGCATTAAGAACAACAAAGTTCAAACTACAATAAGAGCAAAACAGTTACAAATAGCCACGATGAAGTGAATAAGAATCTCTGGAACCATACCATCTGGATAGTACTAGCTGCCAGGCATATGGGATAAAAAACTCCTCTGGTTGACTCTCTTGTTCATATGTGAAATGAAGTTATGTAAACATCTGCCAAACAAGATATATTCTTGTAGAAGTGGGACAGGTAATCCTCCTAATGTTATTACCTATTGGGTGAAAAGCACGAATCACACAAATTTCATTTTACCTTCATCCCATCAGCACGCCAAGATTGACAGTTCATAATTATCACTTTGAGCACTTCATTGACTGACCAATCACCATTCATTCTTTGGGCATCCATACAACTATTAAAAAAATCTAACACCTGCAAAATACCAAATAGACCACATTGCTTGAACACACTCGAACATAATGTTTTTTTTATAAAGACAAGGTTCACAAGTGTATCTTAGACACCATGAAATCTGCTATTTAAAGTTGCAAGATTTTAAAGGGCAAGTGTATATTGTAATATGATTACAATGAAATACATGAAACATACAGTGTAGATCTTTTCGACAAGCTCATTGAAACGAGGGTGATTCTTGAAAGGCTGAAAGACTTCCTGCTTGTGCATTATTGTATACACCACCTATCTCAGTCACAAGTAAGACATTTGATGTAAAAGATCAGAATGCAAATGTAGTTTTCATCTGTCCAGAATCAAATAAAAATAGGTGTGCATATTTTAATCTGCAATTAATCAAGTGGAACATCAAATTGTACCTCAGGATTTTCACGCAGTGCATAAGTCATAATTGCATTTATAATTTCTAGTACAAGCCTCAAGAAGTCAGTATATATCTGCATCTCTGCTGACTGTATGAAAAGAATATACATTTAGAAAAAGGAATAGTCAGAAGTCTGCAATCAATAGAATCACACAAGCGCAAAACCCATATCACAAACCATATCTTCTAGAAGGCTACTTCTTTCAATTGAGTTGTTTTCTGCAATATTGACCTTAGCATCTCTGAGATCAGCTAATTTGTTATACCTAATCATAATCAACATTAGAATCAACATTATACAAGAAATCACTCATTTCAATATGTAAATATGAAATGTATAGTTTATATTTTTTGGTGACTAATGAACATAGTTTTTTTATGAAAGCCCAGAAAGACTGGCAACATACTTTCGTGATAGCATGTCAAAGAGGCTGACTTCGCTCTGAGATGCATATGCACTCAAACGGTGGACATGAGGTGCCATGTTTGCCAATGTTGCCAGGCATGTTGTATGAAGATATACATCCTATCACAATTCAACACAATATCCTATTTTAGCACAGCATATAAACATATCAATGGAAACATTAAGTAATTACTACAAACTTGAAGCTTACAAACACAATACTGGAAATTCTGCTATCAAGTTCAACAATCAAAATGTAAAATGAATTAAAATATATGTATGTGCTGCTCAGGAACATATCAATCCATAACCTTCTACAATATAGATTAAATTTTTAAGCAAGCAATTGTTTATCAGAGGATCATAGTAAGGACAAAAAGCATGTGCAGTTTAGGATCACAACCTGTTAGGAACCCAGATTAGAAATACAAGAGAAAGATTGTATTTCTTGATTACAAATGAAAAAGGAATAGGAGAGATAGCTCTCCTTGAAGGGTTTCTCTTTCACACAAGATTTCTCTTTTTAGGAAGAGCTAATGCTCAATTTACATTGATTCAGAATGAGTTCCCTCCATTTCAGTCCTACTATTTATTTATGTCAGTAACTCACTATAACTAACTAATATTCTAACTATCCTAACTCCCCCTTCCTTACAGTCCTAGCAGAAGTCAATCCTGTTTTGAGCTTCTTGAGTTCAAGTACCTTCAAACTAAGAATGGAACAAAATAATTTGCATAAAAAATAATAAACATAAAAAAATACAACCCACAGCATCAATCAATTTATATATACACCCATAAGAACAGTCAACACATCCTTAGCCAATGTACTAATGGTATGAAACTTCTTAAGAAAGCAGAAAATGGAAGCTTAAATAAGTGGAGTAGTTAAATTAATGATCCCACTTGCATTAAGATTCATACCCGAAGTTTAGACAAATTATACTATATAGTTCTGATAAGAATGCTGACCATGAGGGAACCAAGAGAAAACTGAAGGAGGAGACGTTCTTTGTACCATGGAACAGTTGGCAATATCTGTCCATAATACATATACTAGATTAGTATTTAGCACAATCATTACAGTTTAAGAGTGTGTAATGCCAAAAAAAAAAGTGTTACCAACTTATGAATTCCTGCATTGAAAGAAGTATCTTGACTAAGTATGAGAAGTATAATTAACAACATGTCAATTTGATTAGCTGTCCTTCGTCGAGCATCATAGCTAAGTTATAGGCTTAAAGGTTCAAATTGTATACCGTTTTTTTTATTGGTCGTTTCTTGAAGACTCAAACAAAAATACTATAATTTGCTTCTGTTGGCTCAGTAGTCAGTAGGCTGGTCCATGTGCTACCCAGGAAAACCATTTAAAAAATTTGTGCTATCCTTTGAGTCCAACCCAAGAAAAATGCGCCAACAATTTACGAGTCCAAAAGTAAAATAAAATGTGTCATCCATTAATGAATACATCCCACCATTTTAGGCAAGCTGGGCTAGATTGGTATAATGAGCTTTAGCCCATTTATCAACAAGTTGTGCTTGGGCAATTTAAATCGGCAAAAAGCAAGTTGGTTTTGGCTGACAGTTTTAAAAGATACTAAACCAGCAATCTTTACAATGTTCATCATAGAATAAAACTCACCATTCTTTTGCTAACATAAGGTTGTATCTTGATTGCCATCTCATATTGTGTTTCAACATTTAACTTCTGTTTCTCCTTCTCAAACTCTTTTCTGGATTCACGTCTGCTACCAGATTGCTAGACTCTACCAAAATTAGGAAGCCAGTTGGCATCACACTCATTCCTTACACACTCTCCCCTCCTTTCCTTCTCCATTTCAATCTTCCTCTTTTCAACCCAAGCTGCTTCAACCCGTTTTGAATTCAACTTTTTGGACTTCCCTAACTTGTTTGAAGAATGCATCTGAACTTCATCAGTTGTTCCAAGCCATGGTCGAGGTTCTTCAGAAAAAACATTTCCCCCAGCACTTCCAGTAGAAATCTGAGTGACCATTTGTACACCTGAAAATGCAAAAGGATCATAAGTAGAAAATGCATCATCATTCTAGTGCCCCACCACAATCTACATTACGAGAGTTATTCTTCCATAGTAAAATCTTACAACTCTTTTTCTGCCTTGATATTAGTCTTAAATATTTTGCATACATAAAAATTTCAGCAATGAAACTAAGTGTAAATATTCAATTGGCACTTGCATATTGCAACTTTACAGTACTATAAGAATGGAAGAAAAACAATAATGTCATAATTACAAATAGATACCTTGATGACTGCTCTCTCCGCTTACCATACTTCCATTGTCATGCACCTAGCACATTCATAAAAAATGCAATGTTGGCCTTGTCAATACGGAATTGCACAGTTAGATTAGACAACTGCAATGCAGGAACAGAACAAGAATCAGAAAAGTGCTACAAAATAAATTACAGACTATAGAGAAAGTATGACAATATAGCGTGTGAAGCCAACCATAATCCTTGATGATCAAAACATAAAATTTAGATGACTTGAAACTAGGCAAAATTTCAGAAACTTTGATCTTGGCATCTTGCTTGCTTACCAATGAAGTCACCAACCAATGAGTGCTGATATTCTGAAACTCAAACTGTCAGAATGATAAATGAAAAACAATTGAAGCCAAAGACCAAACACACCTTTTTATTGTAGGAGTAACCATTACTAGATCGTTGTCTACCATCATGAGCGAGAGAAAGGCTACTACTTCCAACTGAGGCACAAAAAATGAGACACAAAAATGAGCACATAGAAAATAAATGCATTATAGTTGTAAAGAGTCAAACATGACATTTTCAATAGACAGGATAAGCATACCTGCAAAATCTTGCAAAGAAAAAGTATGTGCACCATAGCAAACTTCCGAAGAGGTAGCACCATTGGCGACTTCGGGAAGTCCTGAGCAAGATACCTCATACTCATTTGTATAGCTTTGTAAAGGAAAAACAGCATTTGAAGTATATGATTTCATAGAATTGGAATAAACATTTTTTTCAAAACTATCAACATTTCCACTATGGACATAACATATATATATATACATATATATACATATATATATGTATGCAGTTCTTTGCCCGATGTTCAAGAGTGATTGTCATTGTGCTTGACAACATTAAAATATGTAATTAAATTGATCATTAATTTGTCATAACCAAAAAACCCGAACTTGGTAATAATGTCTACTGGTTTACACAAAATTACAAGGGCGAATATTTTAAACAACACCGTTCACCATACAAGACAACATCACAATGATTTGTTTTTTGATTCTAACAAAAACGAAGCCCATTTTTTCCTTCATGTTGTTATGGTGTCCACGTCTAACGATGTGCCATCACTGAACCATTGCAAGAATAAGTCAAAATACAAATTATTCCACTACATTCAAATTCTGGAACAATTTAACAAATTAAACTAAACATACAAATGGGTTGAACTTCGTATACCTTGGTCCATTCATTCTTCAAACCCCCACTTACTATGTTCCACATCCAATGCATTACGTAATACCCACATTCAAAACCTCCATTTTGCACATGGCTCTAAATTTTGAAACATTGAAACGTAAATTTCACAATTCCATATACAATATGACAACACAAGCTATATGAATGTGGAAACTCAATGTCTAACCTTCAGTTCAATCCAGTTCGGTGCACCTACGTTGCATTTACCATGAACATCGGTATTCAAGGCCTTAAGTGCACTACTTTACCAAATGCAACACACGTCTTGGTTAACACATGAGGTTTTAGCTTTGTCAAAATATAATCAGTTCATAATGTAAAATTATAAATTTTCGATATAACTTGTTAAGTACTTCTTTGATATGAATATCGGGCTTCTTACGCAAAGAACAAAACCACACAACTGTGTGCGTCAAAGGACAAACAACAAAAAGCTGCCAATGTGCACTGCACTTCATATATATTAGCAACTTAATATAAAAAAACTACAATTAATTAGGAAACCACATTAGTTTCCTACTTACTTATTCAAATAAGCTCCTAGGTACACCTCTCTTTGTGATTCTTTGACCCATATTTGAATGTATTGTTGACATTCAGAACGTCTATCCTTTGCATTATGTATCATTTGAGGCTCAAAGAACCCATACGCTGAACTATATCCCAAGCTTGTACTCCATTCATCTAGAAACCTATAATTAACATTTTAAATGAAATTGAAATTGTTAATATAAACATTGTAACAATTACAAACAAATAGGACATGAACTGAGACATTGTATAGGCCTTTTACTTACATAATCCACAGTTGTAGTATTGAAATGTTCAAATACTTGTCACCAGATATAATTTCATTAATATCTGAATGTGTGATGAAGAATGATGTTTCTACAGCAGCAACTCCAAATTTAAACCCCTCCCACGACAACCATATAGGCCTATGGTAAACTTCATATGCATTCTTCATCAATTCATCCAAACGATCAGCTACTTGCAATTTATATGACCTATTAACAGCTTCAACTTTTTTTTCCTGAGCTAGTGTGTGCATCCTATGTGATTCACATGAATTAAAAATAACCAATTGTTAGTTAATATATTTATAACAAAAACAAACATTAAATGCATATATACCTTCTGTGATACAGGTTTAACCAAATGTGTGGGCCAAGCGAGAAATGTGTTTAGGCTCTCTCTTACATACGTTATCTCTGATGTCGGATATGGAACAAGGGCATCCCTGTCATATATTTCTTCAACAGTTACCCGTATGACATCATCTACATATGTGACATTATGAATTGAGGAGCTTCCACCGTAAACTTTTCCCAACGCAACTAGCTTTGTCGACCCATCAGACCTGACAAACAGCCCCATCTGTGGCACCTCAACAGCTGCATGTTCTTCCCCTGATGGATTCACTGTAGTTTCAACACCACTTCCCTTTGTGCTAACACGAGCAGCCAATTCTTGTAAAAGTGCATCACCCGGGGGGGATTTTTGTGTTGCCATTTGTGTTAACTCCGTTTTTTATTGCTTCCACCATTTTTTGTGTCATTTTTTCCTCCATTTCATTTTTCATTTTTCATTTTTTCATTTTTCTCCTCCATTTCAACTTTCATTTTTTCTATTCTTTGTTTGCTTTCCTCCTCCACTTCTCTCCTCAATTCTTCCTTAAGGTCTTTCATTAGACTAGCCAACTGCATAGGATTGATGGATCCTAAAGTACCACTTGAGGCACGTGAACTATGTCCAAAGTATTGAGTTATGGTCACACCTGTCCCTGCAACACGAACCCTACCAGGGTGCTCTGGTTGTCCAATAGCAGCATTTAATATGTCATGTTGTCCATGAGGAACAAACATTCCTTCTGTCATTTGTTCTTCTAACAAGTCCTACAACATAAAAGCTACAAATTAACATCTAATTCACATAACATAATAATAGGAACTTTTGATTCAGCTCACAATTTTATCGGAAATTTCTTTGGCAGTGTTAGATGTCATGTGTCCATATTTCTTTGTGCGAGCCATCTTCCACTTTACATGTCTAGGAATTGGAGATGGAGGGTCGTTTAAATTTAACGAATTCTCAGTATTCATTGCATCTTGTTCTCGCTTCTTTAATTTTTCATCCATTAGCTTTTTTTCTAGCAAGTCATAACCCCCACGAGAAAGTATGTGGGGGCATTCATTATTTTTTTGGATTTCCTGAGCCTTTTTCCTTATTCCCTGTCACATTTCGAATTGTAGTTGATTGACGACATTAAAAAAACAAGTCATTTGAATAATTTATTTCAAGTTAAACATATATTGCCATCTAACCTGCCATTTTGGTGATTTTCTGCTAGCAACAAATTGCTCCCAAGTTTGAGGATGTATACCATATGTAACGGAAGGATCTTTATCATTTTGGCTTTCCGCTTCAGCATATATGTATCTTGTGGTCAATAAAGACTTGAATGACCTCCATCTTGTGCAAACCGATGACAATATCTTCTTTTTTGCCTTTTCTGCTTCTTGGATATCAAATTTTCCCTACAATGGTGAACAAAATTTGAGAATTTGCCAATTACAATATATATGATAACATAGAACTGAACTTTCTCATAAACATTGACCTAGTTAATATACCAAAATGTCTTCCCAAATGAGGTTCTTCAATGTTTCTGGAATGTCATCCCAAGAAGAATGGACTATAGGAATTTTGTCTCTAGCCACTACTCCAAGATAGCTGTGGAATTTTTCTTTGTTATTGCCTGATGCTTGGCCAGTGGAAGGATTTACGTCCACTGTTGGCCTTGGCTGATCGAAGTCTCTACGAGTCAAGCTTCTTAGTCGAGTCGCTTGTCTAGTTTTCCTAGACGTTGGCTTTGAAAGATTATGTTGTGAATTGGGTGGGGATAATGGAGGTGTCGACATTACCCTGCAAGTAAAATGAAACAACCAAAATCACATAAGTCAGATATATAACATAAAAGTATTACAAAATGTTAATATTAAAGGTAAGTCAAATCATTAGAACCACATTTAATATTGAAAATACTTTACTTTGAAAGTCAGCAATTAAGTATTGATGTTCTCCCATAAGCCTTTATCATGATCAACCCGATTTGCATGTTCAGCATCAACGTCATTGTCTTCAACTATGGACGACATCCGTGTTGAGAAACAAGCCATTTCACACATATCCATTGATGCATCATCACCATAATAATGACTACTAATAGATGATCTTCCTTGTAAAACAATTGAAAAACGATCGTCACACGGATCTTTGATGTAAAACACCTGTTTCGCTTGCTCTGCCATGATGAACGGCTCATCCTTGTAACCCACTTTATCAAGTTCAACCAAAGTAAACCCCATATTATCTTGATGGACACCAGTCTTACCGTTTACCCACTTACACTTGAAAACTGGAACTCTAAATGCACTATAATCAAGCTCCCATATTTCTTCAATTACTCCAAAGTATGGCATGGACGCTTGAATTGGGTTGGTATCAGATGCACGAGAAAAGTGTAACGAGTCAGCGTCAATAGTAACCCACTGTTTTGCACAATACTTTTATCATCTTGCGACTTAGTGTAAAAAGAATAGTTGTTGATGTCGTAGCCCTTCCACGTGGGTACATTTAAATTTGGCCCAAGAGCTAACAGCCTTAAAGTGGAAGAAGCATTGTCATCACTCAAGATTTGTTCCTTAAACCAGGACATGAAAGTTTTGTTATGTTCTTGCAACAGCTTCATGATATTCATTTTGGGTGACTATTGGCCACATGTTGTTTGTGAGCTTCTAAGTACGGCATTACCTCATTGATGTTATTCAAAACATACAAATGAGGTTGTGAAACCTCCTGTCTACTCATAGTTACAACATTGAATCCTCGTGTACCCTTTCCTCTCCTTGATTGGTCATGGCGACTTTCAGGTATACCAACAGGTTTAACTGAATCCATGTACTCCGAACAAAGCTCAATGCATTCTTCGGCAACATACCTTTCAACAATGGAAGCTTCTGGTCGGTATTGATTCTTAGTATAACCTTTTAAGACCTTCATGTACTGCTCAATCGGATACATCCATCGTAAAAACACCGGACCACACAACCTGATTTCCCTCACTAGATGAACAATTAAGTGGACCATTATGTCAAAAAATGAAGGGGGGAAAAACATTTCCAACTGACAAAGTACAATAGCCGCCTCATTCTCTAAATCATCCAACTGTGTGGGGTCAATGACCTTCTTACATAAAGCATTAAACACGAAGCACAGGCGACTGATGGCAACCCTTACTTTGTCTGGCAATATACCCCGAATTGCAACAGGCAATAGTTGTTGCATTAAGACATGACAATCATGAGACTTCAAACCCACCAATTTTAGGTCATTGACGGAAACAAGGCTCTTGATATTTGAAGAGTATCCTTGTGGGACCTTGAAACTACGCAAACATTGACAAAAAGATTTTTTCTCTTTTCTTGACAAAGTGTGACTTGCTGGGGGCAAATAGGATTGTCGACCTTTACTAATTGGATGCAACTGTTGGCGTATACCCATGTCTGCAAGATCTTGGCGACTTTTTAAATTATCCTTTGATTCTTGCCTTTTATGTTCAAAAGGGTGCCAACTATACTATCACATACATTTTTCTCAACATGCATGACGTCTATACAATGTCTAACATCAAGATCAGACCAGTATGGAAGGTCAAAAAATATTGATTTTTTCTTCCAAATGTTTCGTTCGTTAGCATCCCTCTGTTGGGTCTTGCCATACACATTCACAATGTCCTTCACACGGTCATAGACTTCATGGCCAGTCAACGGTGTAGGGGCAGTTTGTGTCTCTTGACTTCCATAAAAAGCTTTTTTCAGTCGCCTATATGGGTGATAAAGTTTGAGGAATCTTTGATGCCTTGTGTAAACTGTCTTCTTCCCATGTTTCAGTTGGATGAATGACGTTTTTTTCTCACATATAGGACATGCATAATGGCCTTTGACACTATACCCACTCAAATTCCCATAAGCTGGAAAGTCGTTAATGGTACAAAATACCATTGCACGCAAAGTAAAGGTTTCTTTCAGATTTCCATCATAAACATCCACCCCATCAACCCATAATTTATGCAAATCTTCAATCAATGGCGCAAGATAAACGTCAATGTCATTTCCTGGCTGTTTTGGACCCGCTATCATCATAGACAACATAATGTATTTCCTCTTCATGCACAACCAAGGAGGGAGGTTGTAAATCATCAACAACACAGGCCAAGAACTGTGATTAGTGGAAAGGTTGCCAAAAGGATTCATTCCGTCTGATGCAAGGCCAAGCCTTAGGTTCCTTGGGTCATTCGCAAATGCTGGGTACTTCTGATCAATTTTTGCCCATTGGGGAGAATCAACCGGATGTCGAAAAAGTTCATCACGTTGCCTTCGATGAGCATGCCATGTAAGGTGTTTTGCATCATCAGCATTGGCAAACAATCGCTTAAACCTAGGAATAATTGGAAGATACCAACAGACTTTCGCTGGACGAGAAATGTTTCTGCTGGATTCATTAGTACATTCTTCTTCGTTCACTTTGTATCTTGATACCCCACAAGTCGGACAGTTTTGCAGATCAGAAAAGTCATTACGGTACAATACACAATCATTAGGGCAAGCATGCATCTTCTGGTACTGCATACCCATAGGACATAAAATTTTCTTTGCCTCGTAATGATTTTTAGGCAAAGTGTTGTCTTCAGGAAGCATCTTCTTCAACAAAACTAGCAACTTAGTAAAGCTTTTGTCACTCCACCCAAATCTTGCCTTTAAGTTAACCAAAGCTAGCACCGCGGACAATCGTGTGAAAGTTGTGCACTCAAAATACAAAGGGATGTTTGAATCACTTTGTAATTTTTCATATGTAGGTGCATGTGCTTGCTGGAAGTTGGCTTCTCCAAGATCGCGTAGCATGTCTTCTATATGATGTCCTGTGTTGACGTCAAACTGCTCAGTGGTTCCAACTGTTGGCATATCCGGCAATTCACCGTGCCAGATCCATTTTGTGTAACTCGGAATGATGCCGTGACATATTAGATGTGATCGGATATCATTCAGCGACTGTCGTCTCCCATTTCCACACTTAAGACAAGGACAAAAATAATTTCCATGCAAAGAAGTTGCATTACGTGTGGTAAATTGGAGGAATTGTTCAACCCCATTTTCATATTGGTCACTAATGCGCGGTGATTTCATCCAGTTACGATCCATGTTTTATAAAAAAAAAAAGCTGCCATGATGATATTGTAAATGTTACATGCATGAATATGTATATGTTAAACATTAATAAGGTGGGGCCCTATCCCATTCAGGAAGTTATATCTTGTATACATGATTTGTAAATTCAAGTGTGGTTTATTTAATTTAATGAAATTTCGGCAGCATTTCGCATTGGTCTCCAAGAACACGAAATGAAAGTGGTGATTTGAATTCACCACAATCAAGTATGCACTCGGAGATCAAAGCAATATGCAGTTACACTGAATTTTCATTAAATTAAACAAACCATACTTTACTTGTATTTACAAATCATGTATACAAGATATAACTTCCCAAACTGTCCAACCGGACAATTCAAGGTTCAATTCAACGAATAATCCAAACTATCCGTATTACTCATTGAATTGATTCTTGAACGGGAAACTAAGGTTGACTAACAATGCATTGCATGGTGTGACAAAGCAATAGTCAGGAATGAACAAAGCAAGTTGTAAACACATAACATATGGAAAAAGGGACATACCTCAAAATATGGCCAATAAATAGGACCAAAGTCCAATGAGGGCGACAATAGCAACGATTTTTTGCTTCGTTAAGTAACAATAAGTTAAAAGACGCCTTTACGTTCTAACTGAGCCAAAATACCACCTAAAACAACAACCAACAAATAATTAATACTATGTTAGACATATGTATATAGAAATTGATATTCTGAATATTAAAAAAATTAGGTCTTAGAATTGGTGTCATGGCAAACATTAAAGACACATGAAGTTGTAAACAACAAATGTGAGTGCGTTGTTATTGTCTATAAGGGAACACGTTGCACGTGATAGGACCAAGGTTTTCAAAGCGACTTTCAATAGACATGGTACTGAAATAAGGTAACAACACTCTGTCATACATCAATTAAGTATCAAGCATAGTGTTTAATATATAACAAAATAAGGTAAAAGGGAAATCAGTGCACAGTCATTTTCATTATGATGGGCTCTGCATTATAACATTCAAGTACACCAATGATTGACCATGTGTCTGACTTTACTTTTTTTACTCAAAACATGTCTGCCTTACTATATATGTTGCTACTTTTGTTTCAGCAAACACAATGATTTGTTGAAAATTGTCAAATATGTGTTCATTGCTTCAGCATTTGTTGATAATTTTGTTTGATTCTTTCATTTTCTTAAAATATTGGTTGCTGCTGGTGAAGTGATTTGAAGATTCCCCAAGGTTTACGGTAGTTTAATTTACTGTTTTTAATCGAGAGTTTGTTTTGTTTTTGAATTGATTTGTCAACATTCAAATGTTTGATACTAGGGGTGGAAGTGGTAGTGAGTTTTGATTCTTTTTTAGTTATAATGATTAAGCGTGGACCTGTTCTATGGTTATATTTACAATAGTGGTGGGGCTTAATGGAAGTGCATTTAAATGTCAATTTTTACCAATGTAACTTGTATTCAGAGGTTCATGTAAGTCCTGAAAAGGAGGATTGTGGTAAATCTTAATTGTATGGGTGAGGAACAGCACAGATGGATTTCCAAACTGCTGGGATTTGATTTTCAGATCAAATACAAACCAGGAACTGAAGGCTAAAGCAACTGATGCTTTATCCAGAAAAATGCAATATGCAGCCATAATGGGGATGTTTGCTAGTTTAATGAGTATTTGATAAAATTGATTTGTTTTTCAGAAACGATAGCAGGTTTGAAAAAGCAAGACACTGAGCCAAATTACAATGATGGATTAATTAAGGCAACAACAAAGCTCAATAAAGCTTTTCTTGAGGCAGATATCTGCTTGTTAGTGGATGGGTTGTTGCACAAAAACAGTGAAGACATGTACTTAAAAACAGTCCTGACATGTTTTGATGTTGTCTCAAATATATAATTTTGTGTGTTGATTTGTTTTCGTAAAATATAATTGTAGGGAGCTAGAGCTCATCATACACAAAGTGAAGGTGTCTACTACACCTGATGGCAAAGTGGTGGATCTGTTTTTCATCACGGATACCAGGTTGTACATTTCTATCCATTCAATTTTTGGAACATGCTTGTGTTGTAATTCGATACTCTTTTATTGCCAGTTCATTTGCTTTGAAATTTCTTTTTTTATTTACTAAGGCAGTGGATCTGGTGAGTTGGATTGCTAAGTGTTCTTTTAAATATAATTAGACAAGGAACTTGAAAGACACTAATAAGGTAGCTAGATTTATCCTGTTCTAATAATATCTTTTTTGGTTAGCTCAAGGAAATGTGTTACTAATATTTTTTTCTGAAGCAAAGATCTTTCATTAGATGATGTTGAAATACATTTTATGAGAGTGGAGATTAATTTTCTGATGTATAGTGTGCATTTGATTACAATTTATGTGTTTACTAAACTAACTAAGTTATTGCTTAATCTTGTATACATATGATCAGGGAACTTCTACATACAAAGAAGAGAAGTGATGACACAATTGAATAGTTGACAGCTATTTTGGGGGATCCCTTAATTACCATAGACATTGAATTGGTTGGCCCAGAAATTGCTGCTTGTTCTCAAGCATCTGCATTCCTTCCAAGTGCAATGACAGAAGATATGTTTGATTTGGAATTACCTGGTTCAATACAAAGTGGAACTTCCACATCAGATTCTGTTTCTATTGCTATGGACAATTTGCTAAGTCCTACTCACACGCTTGTCCAAATTATGTCAAGATCACAAGGGTCTTCTTTATGACATCATGAGAACTCTGAAGGACTAGAATATTCAGGTATAGTAATTCAAGAGCTGAATAGTACAATATTTTTTTAATCATGCTTTTAAACTGCTATGAATTGGATAGTGTTGTCGGCAGTATTATATGTGAAGTTTTTTGTTTGTAAATACTGTGTTGTGAAATTTCATAAGCCAAATCCGAGGTTGAGCAATCCACCTAACCACGTACATGGTGAGCAAGTAGCTGTGGGGTGGCCCTCTTGGCTCTCCAAGGTTTCTGGGGAAGCTATTAATGGATTGGTCCCTCTTGGCTCTTTTTTTTTATTTGCTTGATATTTTTTCTTCCAGGACAAAGAGTTGCGTTATTGCTTTATCTATATTCATTTGCCAAGTTTACAATAGGAGGTAATGATTGCTGATGAAACTTGGTCTTGTTGCAAGTTATATGGTTAATGTTGCATCAATTTGTAGGCTACTAATTGTTTTCTATCAAAAAACTGTTTAAAACTCACAAGAAGCTTGTTTCCTCTCTTTTAGTTGTTTTCTATATTCATTTTTGAAGTTGTTTTGCCAATTTAAGTTGTTTTAGTGTAGAATATATGATGCATGATCGGAATGAGGGCTAGTGCTGCTTACATCTACATCAGGGGTGAATATGTCAATGAACGTAACAATCTCGAAAAGGCTAGGCAAGAGGATTATGCTGCTGGTTTGTTGGGTAAGAATGCTTGTGGCTAAGGCTATGATTTTGATGTCATATCCACTACGGTGCTGGAGCTTATATTTGTGGTGAGGAAACAGCCTTCTTGGAGAGCCTTGAAGGGAAACAAGGTAAACCAAGATTGAAGCCGCCTTTTCCAGCCAATGCTGGATTGTACTGATGTCCTACCATTGTCACAAATGTGGAAACTGTGGCTGTGTCTCCAACCATTCTAAGGCATGGGCCTGAATGGTTTGCCAGTTTTGGTAGGAAGAACAATGCTGGGACAAAGTTGTTTTGTGTGTCAGGGCATGTGAACAAGCCTTGCATTGTTGAGGAGGAAATGAGTATTCCACTGAAGGAGTTGATAGAGAGGCACTGTGGAGGTATTCGAGGAGGATGGGATAATCTACTTGGCAGTAATTACAGGAGGATCATCTGTTCCTCTGATTCCAGAGCATGTATGTGATGATATCTTGATGGATTATGATGCATTAAAGGCTGTTGGGACAGGGTTGGGGACTGCAGCTATAATTGTGATGGATAAATCTACGGATGTTGTGGATGCTATTGCAAGGCTTTCATATTTCTACAAGCATGAAAGTTGTTGGCAGTGCACCCCATGCAGGGAGGGGACTGGTTGGCTTTGGACGATCATGGAAAGAATGAAAGTTGGGAATGCCAAGTTAGAAGAAATTGATATGCTTCAGGAGTTCACTAAACAAATTGAAGGGCATACAATTTGTGCCTTGGGTGATGCTGCTGCATGGCCAGTGCAGGGTCTTATCAAGCATTTCAGGCCTGAGCTTCAGAGAAGGATTAGAGAGCATGCAGAAAGGGAGCTTTTGCAGGCCACTGGCTAGGCATTTACTAAGGTTGTTTCTTAACAGAGTAACCCTTATTTTACCATTTACTAAGGTTGTCTTGCTAATAAATGCATAAAAGCAAAGATTTGTCAAAAGGGGTGGAAAGGTGTGCCTGGAACTTTTTATTCTGAGTAACTTGCACTCCCTTCCCTCAAGTGATAAATCTATGTTGTACTTTAGTTCATTTTAATGTAAGTAGACTTATGGAAATTTTTACTGTCTGTGGATATTGACTATTGGGATTTTAGACTTTAATATGTAAGTAGGCTTATGGAAGATTTTGATAACAGAGAACCATTAGATTTTCTCCATCACAATCTTACCTTGTTCTTAAAAGTTTAACCAAGGAAAGAGTTTCATGAACATTGTTTGTGCTCTACACTATAGTGTCGTATATGGAATTGCAATTGGAAACTACATGTGCTTGGCATGGTCGTTAAGGTCGCCAAGGTCATATATTTTACCAAAGATCATATAGTGAAATGTGAATAGAAAAATGGATACTTGGATCATAAGGTCCTGTTTGTATATGAGAAGATATTAGTGTGACACTTATTCAGAAAAAGATACAAAATCAGTTAAGGTGATTTTGACATGTGCAAAGAAAAACATTGAAGGTACTGGTGAGGAGAGTATATAGCATGGTTTTAGCTTTGTCAAAACTATAAGGGGTACTGAGAAGCAACAAAAAACTAAGGAGGAAATTATTATAAGTAAGCTTACAATGAATAATATCCATGAGAATTTGGTTGAATTTCCCGACTATTGTTTTACTTTTTGTTTTTAGGATCAGGAGAAAATTAAGAGGAAAAAGTTGTTGCCAACTAAGCCAGAGGAGAATGTTTGATTTGATACCAATACAATTACTTCACAGCAGAACCAACGAGAGAGGTCAGCTCCAGAGTGTAGCAGTCATGGTTATACTTCAGGGAACAAGCAAGTTTCTAATACAAGCACCCCCAGTTCAATGAATGGTCTAAAACAAGAAAAAGCAAAGGGAAGTTCAAGCAGTTTCGTGGATGATGTGAGGGTTGCAGATGGTGTTTTAACAAAGAAGATAAAGAGAAAACCAGAACTTGAGTTGGAAAGAGAAAACCAACATTAACAAAGCAGATACACAATATATAGCTTGCCTAATACATATTCAACTAAAGGTAACTTCAAGTATTTAGAAAGGACAACTGTATGTGAAACCAAAAATTAACATATTTAAATACGATAAGTGAACAATGATAATGCTTACCAGATGTCTTACAAGATATGCTGCTACACTCTCATCATTCTATTCGGGATCCATGGAGCATGTACTATAAACTAATAGTCCCCCAGGTTTTACCAAACTAATTTCAACTACCATTGAATTTTTTTAAAAAAATTAGGATACTCAAGTTATCATCTAAGCACACAAGGCTTGATTCATTACATGATTAGCAACCAGGATGTGAAGCTTTTTATCACTTCACTCAATGAATTCACTGAACTATAAATAAATGCACACACTGGAACATCAGAATAGCTATTATTTTAAATTTAGGATACTCAAGTTATAATGTAAGCACATAAGGCTTGATTCATTACGTGATTAGCAACCAGCATGTGAAGCTTTTTATCACTTCAGTAAATTAATTCACTAAACTATAAATAAATGCACACATAGGAACATCAGAATAGCTAAATCTTCATAATTGATTAACTCCTTTCATAGAAATATAAAAATAAATTGTGTTATTCATGTGTATGCGATTCTAAAAGGAACATGAGCATCTTTAATAAGACAATTATTTGGATTTTGGTCCTTCATACTTTTAATGAAAAAAAATATCAAGGAACAAACAAAAATTTACTAATTCACCAAAGACTAAAACCAAAATAATCAAAGATCAAAAACAAAATTGTTTTATTAGAGAGAAAAATGTTTTTTAATTAGAAAACAAACACGAATTTCGAATATTTATTAAGAATTTACATACATATTTTAACTTATTTTTAATTTAATACTACAGAGCAAGGTAATAAAGAGTGTTTAGTAGTTATCTTAACTAACACTTTCTGATGATGATTTGATAATAGTTCATATGTATTCTCGTACATAATTTTCCCTGCAATATATCTAAACCACATAATCTAGCATTTATTCCACAGTTGATTGCGCAAGTGGGTGCACCAAATCCTCAGTGGTTAGACTAACAATCCTAAATTATTAAGTGTACTGTTAATTCATTAAACAATGGCCAAAATAATCCTCTTTCAAAGTTAAAACAAGGTTTAATCTAGGCATTTCCCGCTTTATCATTCAATAAATAGCTACACCTTAGACCAAATGCCAGATAAGTCAAGTAACTCCATTTGACAAATCCATTGACAACAATGAAGACTTACCATCACCCTGGAAAGTCATGGTTATCTTGGTTCTTACTTGGCCTACTTTCTAGCATTGCTTCGCTTGCTTTTTGTGCAGAGAATCATTACCATGAGTTTGTTGTGAATGTTTTTTATTTAATGTGATGATGACACAATATTTGTTATCAGTTTCCAAGTATGACTTGCAGCTATTCTTAAATGAATTACTAATTACTTCACTGTTTGATTGAAACAGATTCAAACTGTGCCAGTGAAGAGGCTGTGCAGAACCCAACTCATACTCAATGTTTAATATACTCACTGTAATTACTAATTATTAATTACTTTACTATTTATGGTTTTGCTAGAAACTGCACATATAATGTGAAGTAGTATATTAAAATGTTTAGGTTCGTGTCTAGTACTTATTCTAATGAAATTCCATTTTGCATTTACTCTTGCATGTAAATAATATTGTGATGAATATGTATACACACACACACAGATAATATATATATATATATATATATATGAAAATTTTCCAAAGTGCTTTTTCGCCTGTTCACTTTCATCACCATCTTATTCTCTTATTGTACTGGCTTTCCTTTTTCCCTTAAGAGGTAGGAGACCTAGAATAGAAGTGGTGGACTGGGGCAAAAGAACCTAAATGGTGTTTTTTTACAAAATATTTACCGATAAGGGGCTGTTTCAAAACTATTTACAAAACTGGGGCTGTGTGACATAAATTATTTACCAAAATGGGGCTGTGTAACATGCCTGAATTAGGCATGTTACAACACGCCTAGATTTAGGCGTGTTGTAACATGCCTAATTCAGGCATGTTACAGCTGCCCCAATTTGGTAAATAAGGCCCCCCCGCTCCGCAGTTTCTTCATATATTGGCTTCCGATGTTCTCTGTCTCTGCTAAACTGCCAACCATTCTGGTATTTTTTGGTTTTTCAGAGATTTTTGAAGTTGTTTTGAGTGACGAGAAGCATGAGTTCAAGTGGTGATTCTGTTCGCGTTTGAGGGGTTAGGGTTTGCTGGGCATGGTTAGGTTGTGTTTAGGGTATGGTCATGTGACGTTAGTTTGTGGTTAAGGGTTTAG
>PYAF01003442.1:21347-73031 GCA_007407185.1 Glycine tomentella
AGCTGTAACATGCCTGAATTAGGCATGTTACAACACGCCTAGATTTGGGCGTGTTGTAACATGCCTAATTCAGGCATGTTACACAGCCCCATTTTGGTAAATAATTTATGTCACACAGCCCCAGTTTTGTAAATAGTTTTGAAACAGCCCCTTATCGGTAAATATTTTGTAAAAAAACACCATTTAGGTTCTTTTGCCGGTGGACTGGTGACTGGTGCAGTTGCTCTTGTGTGATATCTAGTGTATGCAAAAGTCAAGATGAGGATGAGATGGCTCACATTGCAGCTGAAGCTGATGAAATTTGATTTTAACTGAAAAGGAGTGCTAGTAACACACTCTCTAACATGCTCCTCCTAACACACTGTTTTTTATTGGTTACAATTTATTAAAAACATGAGAGAGAATCATTAAATAGCATGTGATGTCTACAAAAAAAAAACTATTTTCAATAAATTTCATCCAATAAGAAAGGGTGTGTTCAAAAGAGTGTATCAAAGAATGTGTTCCTAGCATTTCTCTCACTTAAATATTTAGTTGCTCTAGCCTCTAAGCCTTGTTCACGCTTCAAGCCTAGAAGGATGTTGCAGAATGAGTGTGTAAAAGGTATATATGTTAAAAGAAAAAAAGAATATAAAACTGCTGATTTACCATCATCAACAGTAAAAACTTTGGGGTAATTGGTTCATGTCAAATACCAAATTGATTTTATATAGCAGTAGTTAATACAAGCTTTCATCCCCTAAGCCTAAACCACATTATTTGACTTGATCACAGAAAAAGGGAGGGAAAAAAAAGATACAAGATATAAACATGAATACAAATAAGAAATTGTTAACTACATTATCTGAATTCCTATTATATACAACCAGCGTACCGAGCTGAATTTGGATAACTTCCTCCCACCACTGAATTCAACCTCAAGGGAAGAATTACAACAACAAATGGTTTAATGTCAAAACAGATAGCACACAGACAAATTAAAACATTGACTAGCAATGGGTAGCTAAAATATATGGCTGATAATTATACTAGTGATCATGCATGATGCCATAATCAACATTAGCAGTCATAAAATATTATAGGATCAGTTAAAATTAGCATTAAAAGAGATTCTACTCACCATTTAATACGTACAAAAGGTATATTGATTCAATTTTACATGAAGTAATTTGGAATCAATAATAAAAATCCATATTAATACTGCCCTTGCTTCAAAACTTCCAACTGTAACAGCACTAACTTGGTCCTAATCTTTTTCCCCTTACAATTCAATTCTAATGATGGTTTTAAAATTTTCTTCTTTGAGCATACATGTAGGATGCCATTGCCTGACAATAAAATAGATACCAAACAGAGAACACAATAAAAGAGATGCTATCAGTATAGGGATGAGCAACTTCATTCGTTATCCAGTACTAAAGGGAACTGAAACAAGCATCTACTCAGAAATTAGAACTAATCCCCAAGTTTTGAACACGTAAAAGACACAATACTAATAGAACAACCAAGCCTTTTCCTACAACGTGGGGTTGGCATCATGGATCAACCAATATCATTGAGGTCTATCATAATCCAAAAATTCAACAGATATATTTAGATTAAGATCTTTTTTTGATTGTTGTTGGGTTTATCCTCTTGGAAGGTGTCTGGGTTTCAGATGGCTCTAAAGTTGTCATTGTGAATGTGTATTCATCTTGTGAGGCATCGTTAAAAAGGAAATTGTGGGAGGACTTAAGGCAACTGAAAAATGCACATGTGGGAGGTTTATGGTGCATATTGGGTGATTTTAATAATATAAGAAGACCAAGTGAAAGGATGGGGACTTGCTTGAGATCTCAGGATGGTGGATTGTTGAGGGAATTTAATGAGTGGATAGCAGAGCTGGAGATGGAAGAAATTCCCTATGTTGGTAGAAAGTTCACTTGGTATAGGCCAAACGGGACTGCCAAAAGCAGACTAGATAGAGTCTTTGTTTCACTTGCATGGTTGGACAAATGGCCGGATTCCACTCAGTATATATTGGACAGAAACTTCTCTGACCATTGCCCCATCCTATTAAGATGATCACAAGTGGATTGGGGCCCAAAACCATTCAGGGTGTTGGACTGCTGGTTTCAGGATAAATCTTTCAAGAAAGTTGTGTGCGATAGCTGGAAATCAAACAGGATCAGTGGGTGGGGGGGTTTTGCTTTAAAAGAAAAGCTCAAAGCTTTGAAACAAAAACTGAAAGAATGGAATAATTCCCATTTTGGCAATATACAACAGAAACTGAAGCGCATTGAGGAGGAGCTTATCAGATTAGAGACTGATGCTGATGACAGAAACTTATTTGATGAAGAGGTAAACAAGAGGAAACTGCTATAGGAGGAGTTATGGGTGGCTGCTTTGTCCAATGGCTCACTATTAAGGCAAAAAGCCAGAAACAGATGGCTCAAGGAGGGGGACTGTAACTCAAGATTTTTCCACTTGATTGTTAATTGGAAGCGCAGGAAAAACATGTTGAGAGGAATGATGGTCAATGGTTGCTGGATAGAGGAACCCAATAGGGTCAAGGAGCATGTTGTCTCCTTCTTCAAGAGTAGATTTGAGGAGCTGAATCAGGACAGGCCTAAGCTGGATGGCGTGGTTTTCAAGACTATTGAACAGCACCATAATGAGGCTTTGGTGGCAAGCCTTGAAGCAGGGGAGGTAAGAGATGCCGTATGGGCATGTGGCAATGAGAAGAGCCCGGGGCCAGACGGACTCAATTTCAAATTCATCAAAGAGTTTCTGGGAGGTTATCAAGCCAGACTTTCGTCGCTTTTTGGATGAGTTCTTTGTCAATGGCAGATTCCCAAGGGGTGGCAATGCATCCTTAATTGCGTTGATTCCTAAGGGACAGGATCCACAGGGCTTGAATGATTATAGGCCTATATCCCTCATTGGATGTACATATAAAATTGTGGCGAAGGTGCTGTCTAATAGACTGAAAAAGATATTGCCTCACCTCATTGATCATAAAAAATCTGCATTCATTGAAGGGAGGCATCTGTTGCACAGTGTACTCATTGCAAAGGAAGTCGTGGACAAAGCTAGAAGGAAAAACAGAAGCTGCCTGACATTTAAAGTTGACTATGAGAAGGCTTACGACTCGGTTAGCTAGGAATTCCTGTTCTATATGCTTAAGAGGCTGGGATTTTGTTCAAAATGGATTATGTGGATTGAAGGCTGCCTGAAATCTGCATCAGTGTCTGTATTGATTAACGGGAGCCCAACGGAGGAGTTCATTCCGCACTGTGGTCTTAGACAAGGAGACCTTTTACCTCCCTTTCTGTTCAACATAGTTGCTGAGGGTCACATGTTGTTTGATGAGAGAAGCACAACGCAAGAACTTGTATGCTGGCTACAAGGTGGGAAACAACCAGATTGATATCAGCATTCTACAATACGCTGATGATACCATATTTTTTGGGGAAGCAACGACAGAAAATGTCAAAACAATCAAGGTCATGCTGAGAAGTTTTGAGCTGGTGTCGGGGCTGAAAATCAACTTTGCTAAGAGCAAATTTGCGACTTTTGGCATAGATGCATCGTGGACAGACAATGCTGCTTGCTTCCTAAACTGCAGTGTTATGCCTCTACGCTTCTCCTATTTGGGTATCCCAATCGGGGCTAATCCAAGACGATATGAGACATGGGACCCTCTAGTTAGGAAGTGTGAGCAAAAATTAGCAGTTTGGAAACACAAATACCTATCCTTTGGGGGAAGGGTCACACTCATTAAATCAGTTTTAAACTCCATCCCTATTTTCTTGTTTTCTTTTTTCAGGGCTCCGAAGAAGGTCATAGCTAGATTGGAGAGGATTCAAAAGAGATTTATGTGGGGTGGGAATGCTGATCAAAAAAAGGTGGCTTGGGTAAGATGGGATTTGGTGTGCCAATTTTAGGTCATTGCGGTGGTTTGGGCATCAGGGATTTAACTTCATTCAATCATGCCCTACTTGGTAAGTGGCTATGGAATGTTTCACCAGCAAGATGATCTGTAGGTTCAGGTGATAGAATCGAAATACGGAGGTTGGAGGAATCTGGTAGGCTTTGGGAGATTCGGGAGGGAGTCAATCTAGTGGAGAGACCTCAGCTTAGTATGTCGTTCGAATGGGGTGGCGAACAGGCTGATGAGTGGGATATCTTGGCGGGTGGGTTGTGGGTCAAAGGTGCTGTTTTGGTAGGACGGCTGGAGGAACGAGGGTGTATCACTTATGGAAAAGTATCCTAGATTATACCTCATATCCAATCAGCAGCATAATTATATCCAGCAAATGGGCTCCACAACAGATTCAGGTTGGGAATGGCAACTTAGGTGGAGAAGACCTTTCATGGAAGGGGAGGTTGTATCGGCTATTCAATTTTTAGAAGAAATACAAGAGCACAATCTGCAAGTTTATCAGCATGATGTGTGGAATTGGCAGGCTGATCCAAGTGGCCAATTTTCAGTAGGAAGTGCATATAGGTATATCAAATGGGCTGGGGTAGAAGTGGAGCAGGATGAAACTTTCAAAGACATGTGGAAAGTCAAAGCTCCCAGCAAAGTTCATTGCTTTGCTTGGAGACTGTTTAAGGATAGGCTTCCCACGAAGATGAATTTACAAAGGAGAAGCATAGATCTCAATGACACCCTATGCCCGTTTTGCGGGAACAGCGAGTAGGAGGGGGCACACTTATTTTTTGGCTGCCACCGAATCAAGGTGCTTTGGTGGGAATCTATGACGTGGGCAAATATCTTGGGTGCCTTCTCTGATATTCCGAGACAACATTTCACACAATTTGGATTCTTCCAGAAAATAGGGCTCACTTCCCATAGATGGTCATTATGGTGGCTGGCTTTGACTTGGAACATTTGGAGGCATAGAAACAAAATTGTCTTCCACAATGAAAGCTTCAATCCTGCTAAAGTGATGGAAGCTGCACTGTTCTCTTACTGGTCTTGGATTAAAAATGGGGAGCTTGGATTCGACAAATCCTTCCATTTTTGGTCTAGTAACTTGAGAGAGGCTTTTGTTATTAGGGGGTATACTACTTAGATTCCCCTGTTTTTGGGGTAACCCAAATCCCACCCTGACTTTTGGCATCTTAATCCATGTATTTTCATGTATTAGGCTGCCATAGGTCTGTTTGGGGCTTTTGGTGTTTAACGTAATGGTAGTACTTGTACTATGTTATTCATTCTCATCTATATATATATATACATATTATCTTTGCTGATAAAAAAAAATAGCATCAATAAGTTATATAATCCATCACAACATAATATTACTAAGTTATATAATCCGAGAATCAAAACAAGCTGTAATAGGTACACACTATAATAAGAATTTAGCAGAACTAAATTCTCGTTTAGCAGTGACACAGAAATGAGTCCACAACAAAGCTTTACAATTACTAGTCCCATATGAAATGTAACTACAACTAACACTCTGTCTTCCAATCAATATAATTTATACTCAAGCAAGAAAGGATACAATATAGATTGAATAAGTCCGCAACAATGCTGTTTTGTTAATTTGATATATAAGCTACAAGCTAAAATAAATTCTCAAATAATTCATAGAAAGCTATGGCAATAATTCATTTTTTTATGAGACGACATTCATTAAGACAGTGAAGAAACAAACAACTGAAATAATCATACAAAGAGTTGGGTTGAGTCAAGATTTGAACGTACAAAAACCTTTGCCAAGAATATCATGACATTGTGAACATTTTAGCAACCAGAAACTGAAAAATGATGCCCAATCTAAATTTACATGTAATAAGATTTTATATACCTCACAAGTCTTCCCACAATGCAGCCAAGAGATTTGGGAGAAAAACGATGAGTATAATGAACTGATGTCTCAAAAGAACATGTGCCAAACTAAAGGAGTTGAGAAAGAGTTAATTCAGTATAGGAAAAGATGAATCTATGTTGTCCTATAAAAAATTTGCATTATTTGAAAGGAAGGAATACAAGATCTATTATATTTTTTCTAATTTCTTGGGTTTAGAAAGATGGATAATACAGGGGAAAACAATATTTTTCAGAAAACATAGAAGTACCTTCACTTCTCCAGAGGCCGACCTTCTCTGATCTTTCCTATGCCACCCAACAGTTACAGATGAATGTGGTCCCAAAGTAAGCTCTATCTGTAACACAGATGAAAAGGGAGAGATCAAACATTGAAGATTTTCCAAAGCTGTAACATAAATCTTAAGGTAAAAAAAGCCCAATTCACCAATTCAGATCATAAAAAATGGTCCCTGCTTAGATTGCCTATGTTATTTGGTTAATTATGACTAAATTCTATTTCTAGCACGACACTATATTAGGGATTTGGATGTCTATAAGTACCAAATACACAGCTTGTTGACGAATCTCTACCACAAGTTCAAAAGATATGCCATTTAGTTGTTTAGGGAAAGTTCAAAAAATAAGCTGCACATTTAGTTGTTTAGGGAAAGTCCAAAAACTAACTCAACTTCAACTCTTAAGCGATTGACACCCAATAAGTGAAAAAATAGAAAAAAACCCTGTTCATCCCACTCAAAAGAAGTAATGCCCTTGAAGGCTGATTGTACGAATAGCTGATTGGAGTGGGTATGTAGGAAAAGGTTCATCATGTAACTGTTCTGAAACTTCAAACCATCATTTTTGCTCAAAATGAAAATACTAAAAAACTTGGGTTTGATTGTCACTTACAGAAAGCCAGAAAGAAAACCAAGGCTCTTAAATCACATGTTTTTTTTCTTTACAACTAAGGTTTGATGCAAAATAAAAAAATAATACCATACATCCATGTACCTTAGATAAGTACCGTGAAAATGACAACAGATGAAACATGTGATTATGAATATATAAAGCGCTATTAAATTAATGAGTAATGGTTTTATATTTCACGAATAATAAAAAAGGTATGGAGTTTAAGATCATTCATTTAGTAAGCAAAACAATCAATAGCTACTAACAAAAATTATCATAAAACTTTCAAACAAGAGACTGAAATTATAAATAATAAAAGTTCACAAGGTCATGTTGCTACTAAAAATGTAGACAAAGAAAAAGAAATCTATGTTGTTTAGGCCCAACTTTAACAAGTAAGATAGTCTCACCTTGTTTGATATGACATTGCGGAGGCCATGACTATTTTTTGATGATAAAAATCGACTCCGTTAATGTCTTCCTCCTAAGCCATAACAGTAACAAAAAAGGAGCAATTTAGCAAGCATAACAAATAACAACACAGATATACCAAGTGGGTGATCAAGCTTATAATTTTGGCAACCTGAATTTCTGGGTCAGCAACAAGATACGCCTTAAGAAGTTTGTCTCCAAATGCACGGGAAAAAGCCAGAACACCACCAACTGTCCATGTTCCTGGATCAACCGGCAGCAGTGCAAGAAATTTATTTATCATCACTTTATTATGAAGTATGAACTAAAAAAAATGGCATACACCCATACAGGAAGAAAATTACCAGCCCAAATTATGATTCCCCCAGCCTGTTCAATCCTTTGACATTCATCAGATCTATTAGGTTTGTGATCGATAGACAAAGGAACAGCTACATTAAAACAAAAATTCATATTAGTGAAAAGAAGAAAAAATTCAAGTACAGGAATAGGAATTTATATCGCTTCTTGAGGTTGTTTTGCCTATCAAACTAGTATAAGCAATTCACAATGAAATCACAACTGAAAAGAGTGCATGTTATTCAGAATTTCCTATTGATCGAAGGTGAATTGAAATCACAATTTTGTGATTGTATCAGAATTGGTGAAGGAAGAGTTAGAAGACAAATGCTCAATCTAGTTAAACACTAGGCTTCATTGCATCAGCACAAAGTACCAAATGATTATGAAACCATAGATTAGTGATGGCATGTACATAATGTTAAAAAGTGTGTATTTTCTAACAAGTCAATTTGCACTTCTTTGAAATAATAACAAAAAGTTTCTTAGAGTTTATAATTTATACTAATTTGCAGACATATAATACCTATCCATTTCTATGTTTAGTGAATACGACGGTTCCTTAGGCACCACTTGTAAGTGGGTAGGCCCACGCTACAACCAACTTATGGTGTCTATTTTGCTGAGCATTTTGGGTCAAATAATTGTCACCACTTGTATATGTTAAAGCAACAAGCTTCTTTTTGGATATAGGAGGGGTTTCCAGGGAATTTATCATTCATTTTATCAATGTTGTACAATGCTTTCAGGTTTGACTGAATCCCATCTATGCATTGCTGATAAATCGTACATAATTTCTCCCATTTTCTCCACTTTAGCATATCAGTATTTGCTTTTCAATTTGTCCCATTGCTTAAAATATAACATCAACATGAAACGCGCTGGAAAACAACATAATTCAGGGGAAGATAGATTGCTTATTTTAAACGAGAAACAGTAATAGCAATTTTCTTTGCACCTGTCAATTGTGGTGGGAGAAACGGATCTGAAATCTTAAACTTATTTGGTTACATATACTAGTTAACAAGTGTTGTTGTGACATTCTGATTCATGTTACTCTCTTAGAGTGAGTTCCCCCCAATCTCATTCCAAATTAAGGTGATGAATATATGGAGTTAATATGAAGCACTAGACACCCAAATCCAGTGCAATACTTCATGGATTCACAAGAAAAATGCATTCTTATGTTCTCATTACTGGCAATAAAGAATGAAAATAAGTAAACTACAGTAACAGAGCAATGTACCAAGACATGTGAACATGTACACTTCTTCATTAACTATATTTAAAACTAAATTAGCCTTACAACAATATAACATTTGGACAAAGAAATATAGTAGCATCTAATGATCCAGTCAAGGAGCAAACCTAAAAATGCCGGAAAATTATTGAGGGAAAAAGAAAGTTAAATTTACCTTACACACAGACTAAAAATAATGAGAGAAATAGTATGTTATCATCTTCTGTTGTTCTCCTTCTACCTTAATCAATGCAAACATTCATTATCTTTTATTTGGTTTTCCAAATGTTTCATTCTATGAAAACAATAGTGTTCAAGACATAGTCAGATAGTAAACATGGGTTCATTTTACTGTTGAAATTCGAACATTGATTCACCAAGTTGTGGGATACTAGTATCTTCTGCTAGACCCAACTGTTTTTCGTATACATTCATTATTATCTGAATGTCTATTAAGTTGAAAAATGGCACGGTCAAGAACAAGGATCATACCTCAATGGTCGAAGTGAGGCGGAGCTGAGGCGCCTCATGGGAGGAGCTGAGGACACCAGATGCAGAACAAAAGCAAGGTATTCAGAGGGACTGCACCTTTAAGGGTTTAGGGCACGAGAGAGTAGGGAACCACAGAGGAAAAGCTAAAATGAGAGTTAGGGCAGAAAACACGATTCGGGTTCGATTTTCTTTTTGGTGAGGGGGATTCCGGATTGGTGTACAAAACGACTGCGTTTCACCTTTTCTTGAACCCATTTTTCAAGACGTTTTTATACCCACCCGTCTATGAAAACACAGAATCTAAGACGGTTACCTGATGACCGTCTTCGTTTTCAGAAATCTAAGACGGTTTAAATGGGAACCGTCTTTGAAATGTTGCTATTAATTTCAAAAATGCCACCGCCCCTCCTTTTAAAACGGTTAATGGGCAACCGTCTTAAATTGGCCGTCTTAAAATAGCATTTTTGTAGTAGTGTATACATATATAATCTTAAGAGATCTAACAAAGCTATTAAATAACTTTGATAGGTTGTGTGTTTTGGGGGAGAAGCTTTGTAAAAAACGAAATTGATTGACGATATTATATATGTTTATGGCTTGTTTAGGAGTTGAAAAATAAGACGATGGCTTTCAAATATTCATTCGGTCAATGGGTTGCATACTCAACTACCTGCATCCGATCCAATGGAAGAGTTAAGGCACTACTACATAGCAGGTCTTTAATGACGGTTGTTTTATGCCTTCAACGACGGTTCTTGAACTGTCTTCGAATCTTGCGTAGTAGAAAATTATGGTTTTCAATGACAGTTATGGAACCGTCTTTGTTTCCAGCTTTTTACGACGATTATTTTGAACAACCGTCTTAATCTGAAATTTTTTTTTTAAAAATAAAATAAAATAAAATACATTTAACGACGGTTGTAGTTAAGAACCATCTTTGAATGTATGATACGAAGACGGTTGCAAAATGGTTTCAAAGACAGTTATTTCTCACAACCATCTTTGAATGTGAGATACGAAGACGGTCTTATATAAGAATCATCTTTGAATGTTGGATACGAAGACGGTCTTACATAAGAACCTTGTTTGAATGTAGGATACGAAGACGGTTGTTGATAGCAACCATCTTCGTATGTAGCGTTTTTTTTTTCAAAATGGTTTCAAAGACGGTTTTTTCTCAAAACCGTCTTTTAATGTGAGATACGAAGACAGTCTTATATAAGAATCGTCTTTGAATGTTGGATACAAAGACGGTCTTTTATAAGAACCGTCTTTGAATGCAGGATACGAAGACGGTATTTTATAAGAACAGCCTTTGAATGTAGGATACGAAGACTGTTTTATGTGCAAAACCGTCTTTGAATGTGCGATACAAAGACGATTTTTCAAATAACCGTCTTTGAATGTGCGATATGAAGACGGTTGTTAAGATCGACTGTCTTAGAAACTACGATACGAAGTCAGTTAAGATCAACCGTCTTTGAAACTTACGTCAATGAATACCTGTTTTTTTTTTAACATTAATATTCAGTTATTTCATATAATTTTAATTTATTAATTAAAAATTATATTAAATAAAATGGCCAACAACAAACATATTTTGCCAAGTTATTTCATATATATATATAGATAGATAGTTATTCATAAAATGTATGTCGAAATGTGAAAATACAATACACAATTAATTTTTACATAGTTGTAGCAATATTTCTCCTTTCCATAGTTGTAGCACGATCATGGGCACCATCAGTTGAAGTTTGTGATCAATGAAAATGGTCCAAGCAAAGACATAATCAAACTGAAATCCTAGTGAAAGAAGTCAACAACAACCAAAAAAAGATGAATACAAAAGAAAAGTTAAACATATATGAATACCTTAAGTTAATGAGAATGAATGAATTTAACTTTTTAAAAGACCACATGAAAATAATCATTTATTTTCTTTGACTAAAATTAATCAAATAATATTAATGTTATTAATTGTAGCTAGATTATATACTAGGACTCCAAAGCCCGTTATGATAATTTGATCCAACAATTTAACTCCATGACAGTATAAATCTGTGATATCTTGTTCTTTGGAATATCAAAATGAGTTGTACCCAATAGCAAACCCATTTAAATTATCTACATGGATTAAATTTGATTAGGACTAAAGTTACTAATTTGCATAACTTAACCCAATTGATCTATCGAGTATTCAAGTGTGATTTTTATCTATTTTTTATTTATAATTTTAACGTTGAGATATTTGGATGATTTATTATATTATTGTAATTTATTTATGTTTATTTTACGGTGCATGTATACAATATATAGGAGATTATGTTTTTATTTTATATTCTTATTTATTTACTGAGTTATATATTTTTTAAACTATTTTTTTAACAAAATTTGGCTTCCTATTGTAACCCGCAAACTTATATTAGGATTGGCTTGGATTAGAACTAAGTGAAATGCATTCCTATTTTGGTAGCATGTAATCAAAAGCAGCCATAGGCGAATAATGCTAATAACAGCAGCAGAACATAGCAGCATATTATCAGAGGTTTTACATGAACATTATAAAGCATATCTACCTGTCTTGTCCACTCTTCACGACCGTTCCTTTTAAGATATATTTGCACCACCATCTCTCCGTTAAAATCTGTTTCATTAACAATGATCAGCTTAGCACCTTGATGCATAATTCATGTCCTTAATTCTATAACAAAGATGAGATAGGAACCTATTTCTGCCTGGTTGGTCTGAAGAATCCAGGCCCAATAACTTCACTTTTGCAATCATAGAGGGAATCTACAACCTAAAGCAAAATATTAACCTTAGTCAAATGAAGGACAAAAAATTTATGTGATTTCCATAGAAACTAGCAAAAAGCTTGTATAGGTCCTTTTTCAAAAACTAAAGTACTTTTTCCATATTATGGTCATCCATAACTCTACCAATCAAAGCATGTTAGTTTCTCTGGATAATAAATATGGCTGCCTGCATGATGAATTCAGAATGGAATTAAAATACAATAGATACCACTTCAAAAGGCTGGCAATAAAGCACATCTAAACCCTCTTTACCATTCCAAGTAAGTTGCCAACTACAATTGAACCTATGGGATCATAAATGGCATTTGCAGTAACGTTCACTGCAACCAATGATGTCCCAACAATAACAAGTCAAATTTACCCAAAGGTCCCAACATGTCAATATCGGTGAATTTCACTCGAAAACCTACAACAAGTTAAAGATGTGTACCATTGGAGACCCATTCAGTAGCCCTACCACATACAAAATCATTTACTCGACAAGGTGCTACAATCTGGTATTTCAAGTCAATCAAAAAATGGCTATAAGGTGACAAGTTAAAATTCCATGTTCTGGTGTTAAAAAGGCAAAAATATGTCTTTACCATTGTAACACTAATATTTCTCTAACAACCTTTGTGATAATGCCTTTCTCTTCTTGTGTGTGTATTTATGTTATTTTATTCAATTTAAATACAAAATATCTTGAACATTTCACTGGTTTTGCCCTTTTGACATTGTCAATCTAGTTAGACAGTCCTGTGATTTAAGTATCTCGTTGAGTTTTATACTCTGCCTAATGTGACATTCATAAGTCAACATTGGCACCTCTTTTAAGATAACTCACAAAGAATGTACCAATTACCAATGAAGACACTTAAATAGGAGAGAAAGCTTCATGCCATATCAAGCTTCTTATTCTGTTTGTTCTAGGATTCATAATGGCAGGCTGTTATTTTGCACTTGCAAGCATTTTAACAATGTACTTACTGAATCCACAGAGGCAACCAGCGACACGATGCCCATGATTATGCAAGTCCTAAAATGGAAAATAGGGAAAACCCACTGTAAAGGGTCAGGAATTCTGAGCCATGCAGAAGTAAACAGTACGTTGAAACATTTTAAAAAATCAAAGAGGAACATTTTAATTCATGATACTTATAGCATAAATTCATCATGCATGGTGTCCAAAAATTGAATTTTCTCGATGATGCTTCACTACTGTAATAAAAGAAACTAACATATGAGTTTCAGATAACAACTGAAACCATTTAAAGGACAAAAACCAATAATTTTTTTTAAGAGACGAAACAGACAGCCTTTTTAATATACAAGAAGGAACTTCACAGTCATTTTAAAGACTTGTCATGCACCAGGAGCTTATACTATATCAGTGGTGGTTGAAATGCTTAGGTCGTCCCTCACCAGTGTGAATAATAGAACTAATACTATCTGCAGAATGCTAATTTCCATGCATGTTCCAACTTTTGGAAAGCCATAGCTGAAGAATGCTAAACCTACAGCAGCAACAGTTGGAGCCACCACAATTGGATTGATTATCCTAGAAGTTATAACAAGTTGTTATAAAATTGCAAAGAATAAACACATTAGACTAAAGTCTTAATAGCTCTTCTTAGATAAAATTTCAGTAGCTTTTGTGTTCACTTCATTACCAACATAAACTCACACTATATTAACTGATTTTGAGGAGACGTTTAAAAATATTGGGGATAAAAAGACTTAACCCCAATGTTTCAAAACTTCATATTGGTTAAGATGATTATAACCTATCAAATTTACCTTGTATACTGGTCCGAAGCCTCGTTCACCTATCTTATTTGATAGGTCAAAGTTATTAGTAGCAGCTTTAATTTGTCTTAAACTGAAATAACCTGTTTTCAGACCTAGAAGTGTTGCAACAAGGTAGATATAGCTAGTTTGAAATAAAATGTATAATTGAATATTACTTATGAAAGACATACAGAAAGAGAGAAATCAGAGAATTGTTTTTGAGGAACCAAGTGTGCATTTCCTGTTACCTTAAAATTACCACAATTTAGATCTTTGCCGATAAATTTCATGTTGGTATATAATCTAATATTAATATTTATAAAAAAAAGTCATGTCTATTAGTATGTTACAAGATTCTAATAGATGTATATGCATCATGGTTGACTGCAAACCAATCTGAACTTAATATCAAAAACCAAATCATAAGGGCTCTAACTGCCTGCTTAATTTGGACTTTAATCTTACCTTGGTCTGTTTGATCTTTCAGACAAAGGAAACCCATCTTCCAAAGAGCAAAGAGTATCAATATGACAATCACACATGCCCCAGCTACAATCCCAACAATTGTTCCTGTAGAGAACCCATGTGCATAAACTTTAAAGTCTAAAACAAAGTGGAAATGCTTACAGAACATGAAAGGACTAGGTATTTGAAAGAGAGGACACCAATATTATCAAAACGACTTACTTGGGGTCACAGTGATAGCATATATGACAGGTCCATATACACCTCTTATAGGAATGGCATTAGTTCCTTTCCTTGCCCAGGATAAGTGGATTTCGAAGGTGTTGTCTGTAACATTAACATTAAACTCCCTAGTCATAACCTTACCAACTCCACCAGCTTCTTTCGCAATGTTAAGATCTTTCAAATAGTTAAAACCCTGTCCATGTACAGTAATGAAAATATCTACCTTTAGAACTCGTGTTATTAGAGAACCATATACAAAATATGAGAAAAATTTTAGGATAAACAATAAAAAAAATGTAAGAAATTGTTTGCTTCATTACTGACTTGAATTGATACATCGAAAACACGCTTCCCAATGCTGTTATATGATTGGTCATCAGAGAATGGTATCTCAGCAAAGTGAAGTTTCACTTTATAATTGTCGTTCAGCATTCAAAGGCCATAGTCATTATCCTTCAGAGGGGCCGTGCGGGCTGTGTGGTAGTAATGAGGGCCATTATTATTCAAAGAAAACTGATTTGTTGCTACGTAATCAGCTTTTTCATTTCGTAAATATACTCCAATGCTGCTATAAGCCCATTTGCCACTACTACTAGGAAGATAGTTTGAAATGCCACGTAGACTGAGGTCAGCTTCATATTCATTGACTCAAACTTTGTTTCAGTTCCTCCACAGTTTATGAACAGTGAATGAACTGCAAAGAGACACAGTGAAAGTGAATAATTTATCAAGAAAAATGAATATGGTTAATGAAAAAGCAGGGAAAGAAAGAAAAACAAAAATCAAAAGTTCGGAATGGGACCAGTTATTAAGCAATTCCACAATTCCCTAAGTAACAGAAATATGATAGAACCCTAAATGAATTATATAGTTCTTCGCGTAAGACCAGTGAAGGTTTCAACTCACAGTCTTAGCAAAAGTTTCAAATTCTTGAGATTAGGAAATGTCATACTTGCTCCCTTCATCATGGATATCCTCCTGATATATAAATGTTTCATTAGTGAAAAGAAAATGTTACACTATAGGACATTGCAGTCCATTACCATTGTAAAATGCACAGAAAATGTAATAATTTGGAATACTCTTAAAAGGACAAAGTGCTCACAATTCTGTCAAAGTTGTCAAGTCAGATATGACAGAAGGAATTGGGCCTTCCAAGGATGTGCCCTGCAAATCCTTGGAAGAACAAACTTTTCTTGGATAATACAATGTAATTTAATCATGATATAACTTTATTTTATTCTTCAACAGAGAAAAGGTCATGGATGAATCCAAATTTAGACTCAGAATCTATCAATTTTGGTCCAGTTCCCAATAAAACTGGGTATTTTCCCAGATAAACTGCTCCCATCTATCCTACTGCATGCAGAAAATGTTGTGTGATTTCACAACTTAACAGACATAAAATAAAGACTAAGGGGGAAAAATTGCATCACATTAAATCACTTACAACTGAGTGAGGTGCTTTAGATTTCCATATGTTTCTGGTATTATCCCTGTGAAATTATTTGTAGAAAGAAGTCTGCAGATTCATTTAGTTAAAGTGAGAAAAAAAAGGAGTTAGGGATGTGTGGAGAAAACAGTATGAAATTGCAGATAATCTGGAGACAAATTAATGATTCAAATTGATTATGTCAATCAAATGAAATTACAAAAATGAAACAAATAGTCTCACAATCTCAGCAAGTTGCTCATTTTTCCAAGGCTCGGGGCAAGAGGTACTTCAACTTGATTATCTTCCAAGTTGCTGTAAACATGGATTACAAATATAATTATTCCACCTCCAGTTTTAATCAATTGACAGCATAGTTTTCTCAAACGCTTACAGTTCCTGCAGACTAGCCATGTCACCAATTTCTGAGGGAATTGAACTAGTAAGTCGATTTCCCAAAAGTGACCTGAAGCATGAAGCAATTGTACTGTGAGGGAACATGCAAACACCATTTAGGATTATTTTGTTTTTAATTAAAATGCAATGATAGTTTAGAAGATTTTACACTAAGAATGAGTCCAATTATAGGTTGTCATATATGGTAAGATAATTGATTCTGTAATAAGTATTTTAAAACTCATATCCAGGGCGATTTCTAATTGACCACAACAACAATAAAGTCTTACCCCACTAAGTGAGGTCGGCTACATAGATGACACCGCGCCATTTACCTCGCTTAAAAACCAAAGCCTTATCTAGGGTGATTTCTAATGAGTTAACAATGTAAAAAGTTTTACACCTACAATTTATGAAAACTAAAGTCAATAGCAAGAACAATGAAAAAGACAGTTGCAAAGGTTCTTAGTTAACATTTGAAGAACATGCCTCACCAATAGAGCAAGCAAGATAAAAACACACAGATGAATAGGGAATGATGACTTACAGAGTCACAACTGATGAGACGTGTCCAAGGCTTTTTGGAATTGAGACATTGAAATTATTTCGAGTGAGATCACTGCTCAGTATAAAAGTTTCAGTTAATTATTTCTAAGAAGATTCCTTTGCATTTGATGAAGTTAATAATGTTTTGACTATCTTATGAAAGAACTAGAATGTATACTACAAATGATAAATAATTCACCATTCATATTTGTACAATAATGCTAATCAACGTTGTGAGTAGTACCTGAGGGTAGTTGTCACCAAGCACAACCTTGGTTACAAATCTCTTCACAAAGTCTCTAACATGGTACAAATATTAATCTTAAATTTTGAAGAAGACAAGGATAGAAAGCAAAGGAACAATTAGCCTACATATTGTAAAGCCAGACTGGTTAGTCATCAATGATCAGCAAATCATGCACTTCAATACCTGACCCAATATACTCGAAGGATCAGCATCAGCAGACTTGAATTGTGACATTGATCTCACAGTCAAGGGAGTTGATAAGCCTGTTACTCGCTGTAGAAATGTACAAAAGTAAGAGAGCAGATTATAAAAAAAAATTCACCAATGACATAAGTTTGACATAAATGCCTAGCCAATCATGCCTAATCCATTAAGAAGACATGGAATTCGAACACAACCTTTGTTAGTCCATCCACAAGATTCAGTATGACGGCAGCACTGAAATATTTACGATTCTGGACATGAGGTATTCAATGTTGCTCTACTTGGCAACATAATCACTGCTATAATATAGATATTCTAAGGGTGTGTTGATTTCTATTTTTAAAACGTTGTTAGTTTTTTTTAAAAAATAAAACAATGAAAACAGACAGCCACACAAACTCATGCCTCACCATTTACTGCACCAACCCAGATGATGCACAAAAAGGGATTTGCATACAGTTAAAGCAAAAGATTTGCATGCAGGGGACAAATACATTTGTCGGCCTTTACTAATTGGATGCAACTGTTCACGTATACCCATTTCAACAAGATCTTGCCAGGATTTTAAATTATCCTTTGTCTTGCCTTTAATGTTCAGGAGGGTGCCAATTAAATTATCACAAACATTTTTTTCAACATGCATTACATCAATACAATGTCTGACATCCAGATCCGACCAATAAGGAAGATAAAAAAAATATAGACCTTTTCTTCCATAGGGATTTGTCATTAGCATCCTTCTTTTGTGTCTTGCCAAATGTAGTGACAATGTCCTAAACACGATCATAAATTTGACGCCCAGTTAATGGAATAGGCGCAGACTGTTTCTCCTGAAAACCATAGAAGGCTTTTTTCAATCGGCGATATGGGTGATATAGTGTTAGAAATCTTCGATGCCTCGTGTATATTGTCTTCTTCCCATGTTTCAATTGGACAAATGATGTGTTTTTTTCACATGCAGGACATGCATAATGGCTTTTCACACTGTATCCACTCAAATTTCCATATGCTGGAAAGTCATTAATTGTACAAAATATCATTGCACGCAAAGTAAAGGTCTCTTGCAGATGGGCGTCATACACCTCAACCCCGTCAACCCACATTTTTGTCAAGTCTTTGATGAGTGGCGCAAGGTAAACATCAATATCATTGCCTGGCTGTCTTGGACCCGATATCATCATAGACAACATTATGTACTTTCGCTTTATGCATAACCAAGGAGGGAGGTTGTAAATCATCAATAGCACAGGCCACGAACTGTGGTTAGTGGAAAGGTTTCCAAACGGATTCATTCCGTCGGATGCAAGACCTAGTCGTAGGCTCCTTGGGTCGTCACCGAATGTTGGAAACAAACGATTAATTTTTTCCCATTGAGGAGAATCGGCTGGATGTCTAAGAAATCCATCCATTTTCCTTCCAGTTGCATGCCAAATCAGGTTTCTTGCATCATGTGGGTTAGCAAACAAACGCTTAAACCTTGGAATAATTGGAAGATAGCAACATACCTTTGCTGGACGACCCATGTTTGTGAAAGTCTCATCACTACATTCGTCATCGTTGACTTTGTATCGTGATTCACCACATGTGGGGCACTTATGCATTTCAGCAAACTCATTCCTAAACAAAACACAATCATTACGACATGCATGTATTTTCTGGTACTACATGCCCATGGGACATAATATTTTCTTTGCTTCGTAATGATTTTTTGGCAAAGTGTTGCCTTCAAGAAGCAACTTCCTCAACAAAACAAGCAATTCAGTGAAGCTTTTGTCACTCCTCCCAAATCTTGCCTTCAAATTCACCAATGCTAACACCGCCAACAAACGTGTGTACGTTGTGCATGCCGAATACAAAGGGATTTTCGAATCAATTTGAACTTTGTAATACATAGGTGTGTGGGCTTGCTGAAAATTGGATTCTCCAAGGTCACGTAGCATGTCTTCTATACGATCATCTATGTGTACATCAACAGGCGCAGGGGTTGGGATAGATGACATTTCTACCAATTCACCATGCCATATCCATTTTGTGTATGTTGGAATTATGCCATCACATATGAGATGTGATCTTATGTCGTCAATTGACTGGCGTCTTCCATTCCCACATTTGAGACAAGGACAAAAATATTTTCCATGCAGAGAAGGTGCATTAAGTGTGGTAAAATTAAGGAATTGTTCGACCCCATTTTCGTACTCGTCACTAATGTGGGACGCTCTCATCCAACTTCGATCCATGACCTTTACCATATGAATGCAAATGTCAACTTCATGTTGAAAAGGTGTAGCCCTATCCCATTCAGGAAGTTATATTTTATGCATGAATCGTCAATGTTGAAGTTAACTATGGTTAGTTCAATTTAACGAAATTTCGGCAGCATTTTGCATTGGTCTCTAAGTACACGAAATGAAAGGGGTAAGTTTTGCTCAACCCGATCAAGTATGCACTCGGAGATCAACGCAAAATAAAATAAATCGAAATGTCATTAAATTAAAGAAACCATACTTAACTTTCACATTGAGCATTCATGTATAAAATGTAACTTCCTAAACTGTCCAAACGGACAATTCAAGTTTCAATTCAATGATTAATCCAAGCTATTCGCATTAATCACTGCATTGAAGCTTGAACGGAAAACTAAGGTTGACTCACAATGCATTCAAATGTATGACAAACCAAAATATGGATATATGAACACACATGTAAAAAACATTCAAGGCTGGGAAACAGGAGACATACCTGTGACTAGTAATTTAACCCTTATTGTTGAAGATTGCAAGGCTGACCACGATAAGAAGCAGGTTGCTGATTGTTGTTTGTTTGAAGGTAAAACAAGCTTTTAAGGTGGTAATGGCGTTAAAAACAGTCACCTAAAACCAGAAAACAAACTTATTTAATACAGTGATAAAGATATACATACATCATTTAGTGATAGCAATAACGTACAAAGTAAATAATGGTGCTGAAGTTAGATGCAAATTAGACAATATCAACCAAACATGTAGGAAATATTTAGGTTATTTGTAGTAGTGTGAGACTAGTAGTGTCTACACACAAATTGTTCAATGGGTCCGCAAAGAAAGCCATTATAGGAGGGTGATGTGCTCACCTTCTATGTGCAAAAACACTTTTGAGTCATGTGTGCACTATGGTTATTATAAATATGTGTCTTTTTCGAAATTTGGAAAGTGTTGTTATTTTTTTATGGTGAATATTGAACTGTTGACTCTTGTGTTTTATGTTGTTCGGGCTAGGACCATATGGAAACAAGAGGTTTGTTTTTCTGATTTCATATGGCTTAGAGCTCTAACTTCTTTTGATCCCTTAATGATTGAAATTTGCTATGCGTTGTTAAGTTTTTCATTGCCTGTGCATCTGGTTATTCATAGATAGTGAACGTATTGATAATTTTGTGTATGACATTCCATTGTATTAACTCATTAATGTAACATCTGGTTACTTTCCGGAGAATAGTTGGATGAATATATATAAATGGGAATAAATATTATGTTAATTTTGAGAATTCAGAGTTTAATATACTTAAATGTGCATTAATTTGTTTTAATTTTTCTTATTGATTCACCAAAAAAACAAAACCAAGGAGCCAAACAAAGGCATGATGATAGTAAGTAACCATCAAATCCTAAAGAAGTAGAAGACCTACGACGTGACTCAGTTGCAAATCCCTTCATTTCATTCACTTATGATGAGGTAAAGATAATTGATGTGTTGCAAACACATCTTACTTTTAGGTTAGTTTTAGGTTAGAATTCAATCAAATAAATAGAAATATAGGTTAGAATTAGCTTAATTGTTATTTATATTTAATTATATCTCATTCTTTGCTAAAGTATGTATTTCAGGGCCAAAAGAGGAGTTTAAAGCCAAATAAAGAAGAAAACAAGATTCAAAGTCCCGCGCGGATCGCGCCGGTATCCGCGCGAGTCGCGCCATTACAGAAAAACCAAGCATTCAACTCGAAGCAGTCGCGCCGTATCCGCGCTACCAGCACCAATTGATCAAAGCCACCGCACTATCCGCGCCATGTCCTGCGCGATCCGTGCCAGATGCCTGGATCAGCCTTTCAACTCGAATAACCCGTGCGATCTGCGCGGACATCCACGCTATCAGTGCCATGAATTCGAACTGCTGGCGCAATCAGCGCCACAACCCGCGCCAGCCGCGCTGCGAAGGCGTTGTTTCCTGAATTAAAAAGATTGAGTTCGAAATTGGCACAGAAAATAGGCTTTGTTACTTGAATTAAATCAATCTATAAATAAAGGCCTATGGGACTGAAGAAAAAGACACCTACACACCATTCCACACCTCTCTACACTTCTATACATCATTCTACACCATTGGAAGGCAAGAATCAAGGCTAGGTCACTGCAGAATAATGTTTTATTTGACAGCTTTGGTGTCTTTGAAGCCTATGTCAGGCTAAACTTTGCATTGTGGGAAGGTCATGAACTAATGTAAACTCCTCTGTAACTTGACTGGTATTTAATGAGAATTCTTATTGCTTTATTTTACTTTGCTCTTCATTGTTTAATTCTTATTTAGAATTGGTCATTCAATTTAGGTATTGAGGGTTAGGATTCGCAATGGGGACGTTGGGGTTCTAATTTCTGACCTTAGTAAAATAACAGTTGTTCATCACCTAGGGATAGGGATGCGTGACTGCGGAACTTTATAATATAGTCTTTTACATGCTTAACTTGATAGATTTCACCAAGGAATTGGGTCTTTGATTCAGGTTAAAGGTTAATTCACTAAGGAATTAGGGATTAACTAAAGTAGGAAAGATTTATTCTCTGAGCAAAAGAAATAGCAACTCTTATGATATAGTCTTTTATATGCTTGATAAGAATTACTAAGGAATTAGGATTGTTGTCAAAGGGTTAAATTGCTAAGGAATTAGGATTTACAAAAATAGGAAAGATGTATCATTTGTGATCAAACTTGATAACCCAGTTGAGTAAAAGAGGCAGTGAACATTAGGGATTGCACCTGACCACAATTGTTTCTTCCATTGGTAATATTTCAATTTATTTTACTGTTTATTTTAATTTCAGTTTTACATTCAACACCCAACACAATTCTCCAAAATAATTTCTTTTCTGTTACTTCCAATTACTTAGAATTAATATTGTTGTAAATTTCAACCCAATCCCTGAGGAGACGATACTCACTTACCTATTTTATTACTTGAAATGACCGGTGCACTTGCCGTAGTGTGCGGTTTTCGCAACAATAATCACAGCAAATTTTAGGCCAAATCGTGTGCTGGGGGAGGAGGATTTGTTGTGTTTACAAAGGGTTCATTTCTGAGGAATTAACGGAAGGGCTTCCAACACTTGCTGGAGCTGTTAAGGTTCATGATGGTGACAATAGTCATGAAGAGCACAGAGAATGGCTGGTACACTTTTTGTCTTTCTGTACATTTTTTTCTTAGATGACAAGTGGTGGTGTGGAAGCATTTGCAAGACTTAAACAGTGTGTACAGGGATATTCTACATTTTTACACGTGTGTGTTGTCTGCTCATGGACTTTATTGGAGTGTCGTGTGAGCCCAGTTAGTTCTTGGGCCCATGATATTTTTAGTAAATTTGCTACTAGTAAAGTGGAAGACAATGCAGCAGATGGAAAAATTCCAGAAAAGCAAACTGAGGAGAAATTTGAGGACAAACAGAAAAGATGGGGGCAGTGTTGTAGTTGTAGAGAAGAAGATCAACACGTCCAACAAGAAGAAGGCCAATGTAAAAGTTGATGAGAAGAAGGCTGATATTAAGGAAGTTATAGAGGAAAGAAGTAATGGTAGAAGGGAACCTGTTCCTAATAAAACAGCTACACTTATTTTTGGTGATGATATAAGATATACTGAGCAACCTATTAATTGTAGCCGCTTCTAGTTAAGAGAAGTTATTTATGAGCATTTCCCAAGATTAGGAGTTGTTCTTGTCAAATACAGGGACCAACAAGGTGATTTGGTCGTAATGACTTCTAATGATGAATTAATATGGGCTGAAACAGGATCCAATGGTTCTATGTGACTGTACATAGTAGAATCTTCTCCTCAGCGGGATCCACCTTTTGAGAAATTTAAAGTGGTTGTGGTGGAAGTGGTTGGCATTAACATTGCACTCGAGAGTGGTGGTGTGGGAAAGGCAAAGGAAATTGTTAGCTTTGCTTGCATTGAGGATTGGATAATTCAGTTTGCCAAACTGTTAAAGAACGATGTTCGATTTGAATCAGACAGATATTTGGATTTTCATGAACTTGGGATGAAGCTCTGTTCTGAGGCTTTGGAGGAGACGATTACAAGTGAAGAAGCACAAGACCTGTTTGACATTGCAGGAGATAAGTTCCAAGAGATGACTGCTCTTGCATTGTTCATCTCAAATTTTAGACTGTGTTTGGCTATCGTCATCATGGACATTGGACAGCATGTCACAATGTACACAGCTACTATATATGGTAAATATTTATTGTTTCTTGGCAGACCTATGAGACCATTTAACATTTTAATTTAATTTTCACTATTTACTAATTGTCACTATTTATGAGAAAGTGACTTTTACATTGTATATATATTGCATATTTGGATTAGTTGTAGATATGTTTTTATTAGTTATTACGTAATGGATAGGTTAGCCAATACATTGATAAATTTTAAAAATGCTTCCAATTAATGCCACTGTCTTCTCTTCATAAGTTTTTAGGGTCAAACACAACTAATTTTTCGGCTTATAGGAGTAATTAAGTAAATATGTATAGTTTTAGTTATGAAGAGCATTTGAGCCTGTAGCTTTCACTCTTTAAGAGGGGTCCACATAAACTAGTAAACACACCAAATCAAGTATAGAATGAACATTTCTGATAATGCCATATAAAAATGCTTAATCTGAATTAAGATAAAATTGATTTATGAAATTACCTGCCAGAGAACTTCGCAGTGATATTGCAGTCTGCAAGCCGTTTCCAACTACTGACAACTATATCTCTTTCATGTCATCATCTAGAAAGAAATGTGAAGATAACTAAGTTGAATGTACAAACTCGATAGCCATATGCATAGTTATGGATAATCTGTGTCTAATGAATGATTCTCACACATGCACAAACAGAAAAACCAAGTTTGACGAAGGCACTTACTTCCACCATTTACCAATGAAATAAAAGGAAAATGAAGGAAAATGTGGAAGGTGTTTCTATTCTAAATGTTGACAAGGATTCATTCAAATAATGTTAGGTAAGTCCACTTCATTTGAGGTAAATAAACTGATGAGTGTCATGGTACAAAAAATTTCTCAAGATCAAAGCTAACAATGACTGTACTGCTTATAGAGGGTAGTACAACTATTGGTTGGGGGGGATATGCATTCAAAGAGAAGCTCAAAGCCATCAAACAGAAGCTGAAAGCCTGGAATAAAACCCAATTTGGGGACGTCCAGCAGTGTGATGTATTTTGGCATGAATGAACAGTGGACAAACAATGCTACTTCTTTTTGGAACTGCAGTGTGATGTCTATACCCTTTTCTTATTTGGGTATCCCTATTGGGGCTAATCCAAGACGATGTGAGACGTGGGATTCCGTAGTCAGGAAATGTGAGCAGAAATTAGCAAGCTGGAAATAGAAACACTTATCCTTTGGAGGAAGGGTGACACTATTAAATCAGTGTTAAATTCGATTGCTATTTTCATGTTTTCTTTTTTCAGGACTCCGAACAAGGTGGTAGCTAGATTGAGAGAATTCAGAAAAGATTTTTGTGGGGTGGGAATGCTGACCAAAAAAAGTTGGCTTGGGTAAGGTGGGATCTGGTATGCCAACTAAAAGACCGTGGAGGCTTGGGCATCAAAGATCTAACTACATTCAACCATGCTTTACTTGGGAAGTGGATATAGAACATGTTTCACCACCACAATGAGCTGTGGGTTCAGGTGTTGGAATCGAGATATGGTGGGTGGAGAAGCCTGGCTGGACCTAGGAGGTCTGCAAGAGAATCAATATGGTGGGGGGATCTTGGTCTGGCATGCAATTTGAACGGGGCAGGGAACGGGTTGATGAGTGGGATAGCTTGGAGTGTGGGTTGTGGATCAAATATGCTATTTTGGGAGGACGGATGGAGGAATGAGGGTTTATCGCTGATGGAGAAGTACCCACGACTATATCATATATCTTATGAACAACAGAATTATATTTAGCAAATGGGGATCCCATCATGTTCTGGCTAGGAGTGGCAGCTTCGTTGGAGAAGGGCTTTTATGGAGGGGGAGGTGGAATCAGCTTTCAAATTTTTAGAAGACATACAGGATTGTGGTAGACAAGCACAACAGCAAGATTCATGGAAATGGCAGGCTGATCCGAGTGGAAAATTCACAGTGGGAGGTGCGTATAGATTCTATAATAAGCCAGGGATAGATGTGGAGCAAGATCAAGTATTGAAGGACATGTGGAAAGTAAAAATCCCCTCCAAAGCATCATGCTTTGCCTGGCATTTGTTTTGGGACAGACTACCTACAAAGATGAATCTACACAGGAGGAATATAGGTCTCAATGATACCCTCTGACCTTTCTATAGGAACAATGATGAGGAGGCTGCACATCTATTTCTTAGCTGTGACAGAATGAAGCTGTTATAGGGAGAATCCATGTCATGGGGAAATATTTCGGGTGTCTTCTCTAAAAACCCGATAGAACACTTCAGTCAAATTTTTGGTTCTTTTACAGCAGTGGGGTTTGTTCGCATACCTGGCTAATCTGGTGGATAGCCTTGACCTGGACTATTTGGAGGCATAGAACTAGAATTATGTTCCACAATGAAAGTTTTAATAATCTTAAATTGATGGATGACGCGCACTTCACCTGCTGGACATGGCTTAAGAACTTGGAGAAAGGATTTGGCATATCCTTCCACTTTTGGTCAACATTTGAGGGAGGCTTTTGTAATTAGGGGAGGGTTTTGTATCTATTTTTCCCCTGTATTTTGGGGTTACCTATAATCCATCCAGACCTTTGGCCCTTTAATTCATGCTTCTCATGAATTAAGGTGCCACAGGTTTGCCTTTGGTGCTAGGTGTTTTGTAATGGTACTACTTGTACTATGATCTCTACTTATATATATATATATATATATATATGCATATATATATATATATTTATCTTTGGCGATAAAAAAAAAACCCGATACTAACATCTATCACCTTTACATCTTATGGAGGGTAGTACAAGATACAAGAAACATAATGTGACAAAAATGTAATTAACTAGAAAAATCACAAGTTAGTATATTTACATTAAGAATGAGACCCCCATCACTCCATCCATCAATTTTCGAAGACCACGTTCAACAAAAGATATCAGTGATTTGAGGCCAGCAATCCACACTTCTGTCGCAACCTTATCTTTACAAATCTGAATAGCAATACACAAATTTGTATAATAATGAAAATACAAAAAATGAAAACAAATAATTATTTAGTGATCAATGAAATTGGATAAATTGCCACAAACCAAATCAAGTGATCGCTTTCCGTTACTGTAAATAAGTGACAAAGACAAATACTCCTTCTCAGCATGCAAGTAACGTTGGAAAACAGCCTGTCAAAAGATTAAGGGAAACAAAACAAGAACAGATAAGAGTAAGTTTTTGAACCAATTTTTATATCGCTTTATTAATAACAAAGAAGGTCACGGTATTGTATGTAGTTACATTTAAGGGAAGAAATCTCACAGTTTGTAATTCTAGAGAAAGAAGATAGCTTCAGATTTTTTTCTCCACTATTTGTAATCCAGATTAAGGATGATTCATCCTGCAGTTTACACTTATTTAATGTGTATACATTGAAATAAGTCAACAGTGTGAAATTTGAAGCCTACTATATATGAATATTCAACTTTAAAGTTTACAACTTTATTAGAATTTATGAATACAACCATTAAGCCATAATATGCATGTTGTATAAAATGTTCTTTAGGATTTATAGGGAGAACCCCTTGAGTGTTAATCCAGTTCAGGGATTCCCACCATAATGGCAGGATTTTACAGCATCTGAAAAATAAATGTGATGTGTCTTCTACAGAGTTTCTACAGAAAGGACAGCTGATGTCGGATAGAGGTATATTTCTTCTATTTAAGTTCTTCTTAGTAGGTAAATGATCCCTTATCAACCTCCAAGCAAAACAGGAAGCTTTACTAGGGACAGGTAACTTCCACAAGACTTTAAACACCTCCTCTTGATTCTGAGCATTTGTTTCCTCATTCAGCATTCTATAAGCACTTCCCACAGTGTATAGCCCACTTGAATCACCCTCCCAAACCCAAGAATCCTGCTCCTGACCATGTAATTGTACACCTTGCAGTTCTGTTAAAAAAGATATGACTACTGCTACTTCACTCTCCATAAAACACCTCCTCCATCTAAAATTCCACATCCACCTCGAATTAGATAGGGATCCCATCTGCAGAATATTGTTCTGTTGTTGCTGACAAGTTAGAAATATTCTAGGATATTTAAACTTCAAAGGAACTCCAGAATTCATCCAATCATCCTCCCAAAACAAGACCTTTTCTCCAGACCCTATTTTCCATTTAATACTATTCCTAAACCAATCCTCCTCTACACCTGAATTATAAAGTTTGCTCAAGTCCCTCCACCAAAAATGTAATCTTATCAAACACAGTGTTAAGCATGAACGCTTTAGGATTAATGCGTGGACAGTGCACATGCATTTCCATTTTACATTGTAGGAATTCTAACTTACAAGAATGGTGCAGCAAGGACAAACCCATAACAAATTTGTCAAAGAGGCTCTAATGTCATATGGCAAGAACTGACTCTCCAAAAGCCTAAGGTATAAACTTAACAAGGACTTCTTAACCGCCAGCAAACTGTTGTATACTCTATTATGCAACTTTTACAGGAAAAAAAATATGGTGTTTACCTTAACTCTAGATTTCCCAGCTTAACATTCCTTAGTTTATATTTCATCTATCAAAATGTGTGTTTATATATATACACTGAAAGACCAAATGTCATCCAATATGATGTTGTGCTAGTGTTGTCTAGTAAAAATTAACTGATATTTGCCCAACTTGCTTTTTTCTTAGTGTGGGTCCCAAGTTCCCAATTATTATTATAATGAAATTTATGGTTCTTTGATTAAAAGTTCAAGTGGAATGTTATATTGTTAATTGTTTTCAAAGTTTAAGCCACCCTTATATGCATCAAATTCTTCATGCTATATATCAGAAATGCAATCATAAAGACAAATCATATTGGATGTTGAAGTGCCACAATATAACCCCTAAATCAAGATAATTCTTGTCATATAATTACCATTGATTATCTTTGGACTTTGGCGATTTTATTTTCATTGTTAAGCTATTAGGCAGTACAATCAAAATAACAACATTTTGATAAATACTTGTGTTTTCGTCCTCTTATTCACAAAAATAACTATTGTGAAAATAAGGAACACTTCACACTTAACCAAGAGGGGGGGTGAATTGGTTAACCTTGGTAAATTAAAAATTTCTTTGATAAATCAAAATCAGAGTTTTTTTGCCCTTTGGATCTTTATCACAAAAACAATCAAGAATCTTTATCCAATATCAATCCAAGACTTGTAATGCCTCAAGAACCAACATATAAACAGAATTCACAAGGAAAACAATTAAGTTTGCAGAATAGGAAAGCACACACAAGTTTTATACTGGTTCACCTTAAACCCTATGAGGCTACATCCAGTTTCTTCTACTCAACACTAGAGTAGAGTTCCACTATTGCAAATATTAGTCTTACAAGCAATTACAAGCTTCTCTTCATCAACCCTAGATGAAGTTCAGAGATCTAAAACCCTATTAGACCCTTAGAAGCCACACCCACACTGAGAACACTACTCAACTGTTCTTGGAGAAACACTATCTCCTCTTGCAAGAAAACCCACTTACAATATAATCAACCAAATCAAAAGTTACAACAGAAAACTTTACACCCACAAAGAATAAGGAAAGAATTCACCTGATGATCCAAGAATGAAATGCATAACAATGAAAATCTCAGGATGAATGCAGAATCAATTATGCAGAATCAGGTTTCCTTAGCCTTTGTGAAAGATTGCCTTGCTTCACTAGATCCTTAGTGACCCATAGATGAATCAATGGAAGCAAGACCTATGAACCCAAAAGAATGCCTTTGTGAATCCTTAGAAAGCTTTTTCAATGCTCAGAATTCGAAAATATCATGTTTGTACTTAATTCTCTCTGTTGTTGATCACAAAAGGCAAGGGTTCTATTTATACTAAAATCTGTAACAGAATTAATCGATTAAAAGCGCTTCTCAGGCTCCTGTAATCGATTAAAACGTTCTTGGAAAGTTCTTGATTTCAGTTAACGGGTAAAATAATCGATTAACCCGACGTGTAATCGATTAAAACATACTAAGCATAAAATCATGTTTAAGTAAAATAATCGATTACAGTCCATAATAATCGATTAAGCCAGACCATGTTAAAAATCATGTGTGTAATATAATCGATTACAATTATTGGTAATCGATTAAGCCAGCATGGATGCAAAACATGAAGTGAACTAAATAATCGATTACAAGAAGTGGTAATCGATTAAGGCAGCGTGACTATATTTTCAAAACAACCATGTAATCGATTACGGCTATATGGTAATCGATTAAACCAGTCACACAGCCATATTCCAAGTATGCTAAAGTTCAAATAATCGATTAATCTGACGTGGTAATCGATTAAGTGTTCATAATTATTTTCCAGAAAGCTTGATGAACAAAATAATCGATTCTCTAAGTGTATTAATCGATTAAACCAGTTTTAGGCTATTTTTCCAAAACACTTAGCTTTTTCTTAAATTTTAAAACAATTACTTAAAGCTTATATGATGCAATGCTTAAAATGTGTATGAAAGGAATGCATGCAAAGCTTGGATCATCAGAATGCTTTTAATCCTTTTACTTTTAAGCACAAACTTTCTTCTTCAAGGCTTCATGCATGTTGAAAGCCAAAACTTCATCCAAGACTTCACATTGCTTGATCTTCATGTAATTCTTCATGTAGCTCCCTTTCAAATCAACAACTATGGTACTTGCTAGGGAAATGAAAGTGTGGTAGCATGAAACGCCATAAAACCTTATTGACCACACTGTCGGCAGCTTTCTCTTACTCTAGGAACCATAAAGAAAGTAAAAATCTTTATCATGTTGTCCTTAAAGGCCATTAGATAGAACCAATTAATCAAAGCTCTTTTAAAGTACCTATATAATGGACTGTTGCTTTCATGTTCAGACCCTTTTTAACGTTTTTATTCAGACCCTTTTTACCTGCTATTATCCTCTGTACCATGTGGTCAAAGTCAGAGGCACAAATGCTTTAATAGTTTAATGAACCTCACTTTCCTTCAGTCAACAATGGAGATATATGCAATAATGTAATGTCTTATAAATTTTCAGCCAAACCAGAATGATAACTTGACAATGAAAATTGGCCAAACAACTTATATAAACGACACACTTTGCATTATTCTAATAAACTCCAAAAAAAAAAACTATTGAATAATTAAATGCTTCTATTTTGTAGTATAGTCCGATAGATAAAATTAGTGCCCACCTAATTACTCTGATTTTAACTGTCTTAAGTATTATCAATATATACAGATCATTGATATTATACTTTAAACATACCCTACCCAAAATTGAGTTTCTAGTTTGATTAATTTCGAATGTTCATCTACTTTAATCTCATTTTATATATAATAGGTTTAGGTTCCTGCAATTTTTATCACTCAGAGAAATAAAACAGCTTCATGCTGTGAAAATTCTTTTTCTGCATTCCCGAAATTAACACTTAGAACTTATCATTGGTCTACAAGGAATTGAATACTCACAAAACTAAATATATAAACAGTTAATTAGACTGATAGAAGTAGTCCTTGATCATGGGTAAAATTTCAAGTCTTTGGTTCGAAGCTGGAATCCTTTGACTATGTCACTTTAGGTTCACCTAAGGCTCAAAATTAACCCTTTTAGCCTTGGGCCAACCATCTGAGGCAGGGAGTTGTTTTCCACTCCATTCCCTGCACCTAGGTACCCACACTATCTATTTTAGGCAACCATGCTAGTGTATGCTTGGTTTGACCTTCAGTGCTCTAAAACCCACATTTTATATGTTTCAACTAGATGAAGACTTACATAGTTAGTTGTGATTATAGATAACTATGCACCAGACTCCAACCCCATCTCTTTTTGTTATTGTTATAAGATAATTATCAAAGGGACCAAAACTACATATATGTCAGTGCTAGCTAGATAGTTTGCCATTATGATCCATGGCTTTTGCTATCAAGCGGGCCAATTTTGCTTTGACATTCTTAGTGTTATTAGTAAACAGCCATGAATGTGTGTCCATATACACTCACCAAACTGTCAACCAAGGTTAATCCAAACCAAAAGACGAAAAAACACATAAAAGGAATGTCTATGAAGTTGAAGGTCTATGAAGACCCTAATTACAGTTTCATATTCTTTTTTATTTCATAGATCCAAATAGGGACATGATATTGAAACAAAAAGGGATAAGATACCGTAAAATGGGTGGTAGCCTTGCCCTTGAATTGTCTTTTTAGTTGCTGGATGAAACTTGGTTACCACTGCAAAATCAAACCAAGTTACATGCTTGTAATCCCAATTTGTTTATGATTTGACAACACTCAGAGAACCTAACCAAAGTAGTTTCACAATCTTACAACATAGTAACTAACATTGGTTCTAAACTGACAATTACATCAACTTGGTTCGTTCAGTACATGGAAAATGGTAATACAAAAATTTTGGAATGAAAGCCACTTCACAGTTTACATTTGAGTTGCATATAACAAAGCCACAGGCAAAACAATAAAATACAATAATTATAACACATTCTCATTCTAAGCTATAACTAGGGTTGGAAATCTCTTTTACCTGGTCTTTGAAAATCTATTTTACTTGGTCTTTTATTAATTTTTCATGTTCCAATTCCAACCTTTCCACACAATAAAGCAAGTAGACTTATAGTGCGATAAGGTCAAAGAGAATTTTAGAGATTGTAGTGCCAGAACATGATTATCTCTGACTATTGTTTCAATCATAATTTATTTAGTATTTAAAGCATTGCAACTTTAAACAGCCCCTGCCCAAATTGCTTGTATTCACAATCTTATCTTTGACATGTCCTAAGGTTTTAACAGGAGCTACCCAAACAAAACAGAAGTTGATCTCCAGCATTAAATTAACAGAAACTAAATCAATTAATTGAAAATATTATTATGCATGGATACCTTTAAATCATATCACAATTCATTCAGCTTGGAATTTGAAATAAATTTACTGATGTATGGTGATAAATAGTAAATGGAGCAGAGATTGCAAGCAAGGACAACAAATCTCTAACCAATGTCCAAGTTTCCGACTCTGGTGTAACATTAATTAGACTGTACAAATGGAGCAGAGATTGCTAGCAAGGACAAGAAATAATTCCCTTGCACCTCTATGGATATGAAGGACTGACATTAGTTGTTAAAGCCTATAACCATGACCAAGGAAAAACAAAGTGAGAATCCACTTTAATTTGTTGGATGGTTTAAGGATGTTTAGATAGAAATAGTTTGCAATAACCAAAAGTTAATGAGTAAAAGATGCAACTAGGCCACTATCACACACCTTCTTTTGCCAACTCAAACATTGAAATCAGTGTGATGGTGGAAAATGAAAAAATAATAAGCCAATTGAAAAAATGGAAAAAATCCTCAAAAAGTACTTCAACGGGTGAACAGCCACATCCCGAGTACAATTTCAATCCAAAACATCATTTATCAAATGAAGAACATAGACAAATCATAAAGCAGAATCCAAAGCTATGGGAAGGAAGGAGACTATTTTTGGGCATAGTATAAAATCAACAAAAGCTGTTGATTATTTATTTCAAATGAACTTTAAAGTTTTAAGAGTTGAGTATGTACACAAACGCATGTGTGCAAACACATCAAGAACAACAGGCACCAAGCAAACACTCTAGAGTAAACAAAAACTTGTTTCCAGCCTTACCTTGGCCTTTGGAACTGATCGACTGCTACAATTATGAATTTGAACGAAGGGGTTTACAGGCGGAAGGGTCCTTGGGTTGTTCGAAGGAGAAGTGTAAGTTTTAGGGTTTGGATTGGGGGCACTATGTCTTAATTTTAGGGTGTCGTACGAAGGACAAGGCCGGGATTCCAAAATGAAATAAAATTGATTAAAAGGACAACGACGGTTTAACGATAAACCCGTTTTTGAATCGGAATTTACTAAGGCGGTTCACCAACAACTGTCATCGTTCTCACCAATAACGACGGGTTTCCAAAGAACCGTCGTTGGACAGTCGACATTATTACAAAAATGCCACCGCGTTGTCAACTACGACGGTTTGTAATAATTGATGTAGAATGTCTGTCGTTAAATGTTATTCGTGTAGTAGTGAGGTTTTGCATTTTGCATTTTGATGCAGCTTGTTATTGTGTATGTGTCATCATCGATCAGTTATCAACTTGTGATGGGAATTGCAGTACGTATGTACATTCAACTACATGATGATACAACTCATACGCGCGTTCTTCTTTTTTGGTCTTGGATTGTCGTTGTTGTTTCTAGTTTTTGTGTAAGGTGTTGTTGAAATACTTGATATAGTTACATATAAGCACCTTACAAGAAATTAACTTTTAGTCCGAAAATTAATTTAAAACATCTAGGATGTTTTTAATAGTCATCACATTCTTCGATCAAGTCTTTCCCATAAAAATATTGTCATCCACATGTATATTAGAGAAGATTTACTTACATCGATCCTTTTCTCTCCTACCTCAAATCTTGAGAACAATTACACATTTGAAGTGTTTTATTGCGCATGTGTTTATATAAAGTATAAACGCTTGTATTTATTTTATGTCGATCGGTTTGCACCCATCAACATTTATGATGGAACTCTAAAACTGTGCTAAGTGAGTCTGTTATCACTTATCTCCTATGAAGCACCGATACCAACACAGCATTTTCGATACGTTCCCGATACGGAACGTCGATATATTACTTCAAAAATACTAATATTTTGATACGTTTCCGATATGTCTTAGTATTAAATAATATTTTTTTATATAGAATGTATTTCATATTAATAAAATATAATAAAAGGAAAATCATAAGCACAAATAATAGGTTATCCATACGAAATTGATAAATACCTCAACTAGTGTGGATATGGAGTGCTACTAATAACATTTGCCTCCAACTTTAACTCATCTAGGGAAAGGGTAGCACCATCTAAAGCTCCAACATCATTAAAGGTATCAACTGCATCTCCACTAATGTCCCGATACTGACTTTCTCCTTCATTATATTTTGGACTCTTTCTTGATAAGAGTCGGAGGCTCCTATGTATGTAAACTAAGTCTTCAGCTCTTTTGGGATCCATTTTATTCCTCTTCATGGAATGCACAAAAGAGGTACTCCAATTGTGTTCAGCACATGATGAAGAAGAGGGTTGTGCAGTGAGTTTCAAAGCTAGTTTTTTAAGCAAAGGTGCACTACAACTATGAACCCCTCACCAATCATTGGGATTCATTTTATATCGATCTTCAATAGCGTCAAACTCTCTAAAACCTCCTTTCATTTGAACAAAGTTGACATACTCTTAATTTACTATAGCCCTTTTTCTCCACACTAGAAAAATGTCTCCTGAAGCACTTTTTTACTTCTAAATTAATCTCCACATCATCATTTGGTGAAACTCAACTTGGATCTTCAACAAGCCATTGATCACTGTAGTATCTACCAAAATCAAAAAAATTAGAAGTTTCAAAATGGATTCAAATAATATAATTATTAAACTAAGTTAAAATTATAAAAAAACTTACTTGGGATGCAAAGCATGTGCCAAACAATGAAAGGGAGTTGAACTTTTGGTCCAACGATCTATAAGAATATGATACACCACATGAAAAAAAATGTTGATTCCTCACCATTCATCCGTCCTTCTTTTAAGTATATTACATTCTTTACCTTCTCAATCATTGCATCTCACATATCATAAACCAAATGAAGACAAGGTTTATCAGTATCACAAAACCTGATCATATCATAAATAGGAGTAGTGAAAGCAAGGATGTAATCAAGGTCTGCCCAGAACTCATCATCTAATATCTTCTCCTTCACAAATCTTGCCCTTCCTTAATGATCATCTTTATAAATACTCCATTTTTCACAAATGACCATGTTTTGGAGGCCACCCTTTATCAACCTGAACCTCTTTAACATCACAATCATGGAAACAAATCGGGTGTTAGCAATAGGAAGAACTTCAAAAGCACAAACTCATTAAACATGGACAATCTAATAGAATGAGTCATGATGAAAGTCTTGATTGTTGAAACATGGCCAACAATATTAGATATCCAACTACATTCTCCATAAGTAATCTCATTATTCTCCACATTTTTGCCTACACAAATGTTCTTCAAAGCCAAATTCAACGTGTGAACAACACATGGTGTCCAACTGATAGTCGAATATTCTTGCTCAATAACTTGCCCTGCACCCTTACAATTAGTAGCAATATCAGTAATTACCTGAACCACCTTCTCCACCCCAACTTCTTGAATTACTTCCTTTAGCAAGTTGAAGATAAAATATTTATCCTTGATATCACCAGAACAATCAATACTTCTCAAAAACATGGTTGCACCGTCACATACTGCCATAAAATTAATTATTGGTCTTCTTTGGGAATCACTCTACCCATCACTGACAATACTCACACCGTTTGTTCTCCAAAGAGATCGGGCAGGGATACACAACCTATTAACATTATCCTTCTCTTGTTGCAACAGAGTAGTTCGCAACAAGTTATAGCTAGGGAGTCGATAACCTGAAGTCACAACAGAAAATAGTTAAAAATAAGGGAAATAAATGAGATAAAAAGAAACATAATATTTCATAACATTAAATACCTCCAATGTTATGTATGCAGCATAAGTAAATGCTTGATGAAAGTACGAGTTCCTTGCCAAATGAAATGGCAATCCAACAAAATAAAACATCCGAGCAATAATATGATTTAATTCTTCCTGCTCTCCCATATTGAAAGCCCTCTCAACAGGACTCATGCTTGCAGTTCCTTCATCGCTTCTTTTTCTTTTAGCAGATGTACTAGTTGTAGCTGAAAAGTTTGTGGGTGGTAAAGGAACATGTCTCGGTGCATTATTCCTCACCCTTTCAGAATATTCCTCTTCCAATTTTTCCATTTCCATCAAAGATGCCTCCTTAACACTCTTACATATTCCAATCCCTTTACATTTAATCTTTAACAAATGAGCCTTTACTCTCGCGTATGAACTTCTATATTCAAGTTTGCAAAAGTTACACTTCCAAGTCATATTCCCTCCTGCTTCATTTTCATCCCCAATTTTAGTAACATAATTCCACAATGGTCTGCATTGGATTGTATTGAACTATTGCTTTGATTTATGTTTGACTCCATTCTATTATGTTAACAAAATAGAATCATATTTCAAAATAAAAAATAAAAACAAAATATTTGCTTTTACATAATACAAATTTATATAAAATAAAATGATGGGTTGCCTGAAAGGATTTAACTGAACCTGCATAGCATTGCAATGGATAATTAAAAGATTATGTTAATGAAAAAAAAGTTTAAAATAATCATTTGGTCCTTATAAATGACACTCATTCAGGAAAGCGTGAAGCTGGCGGCGGAGGAGGAAGGAGCAGAAATGAGGTCGAACAAAAGAGAAGAAGGTTGCAAACCTTGTCCGAGCGAGAAGCTGAAGGCAAAGGAGGAAGGAGCAGAAATGAGGTCGAACAAAAGAGAAGGAGGTTGAAACCCTTATATGAGCGTGAAGCTGACGACGGAGGAGGAAGGAGCAGCGACTTCGGGGGTTTCCCAGCGACGTCCGATGATGAACGATGGTGGAGGTTTTAGAGAATGTGTTGTGATGATTGAACATACTGTTAGAATCATGATGAGTTGCAAAAATAAAGAAATTTGTTGATAAGAAAATATATTGGAATATGATAATATAAAGTTATTCTTATAAGTATTTTAGTATGGTCATAACTTAAAGTTGAGCAACCTAAGTAGAGGAACCTGTGATAGGCAAATGTGGAAATGATTGAGAAACTTCTTTGGATAGGCATGAACATTGCTTGTTTCAATTTCTCTCATGGCACCTATAACCATAATCAGGAAATGAACAACAACACTGGTATATTCTATGTCATTATGCTTGATACTAAGGTAGGTTTTTTCATTAAATTTTCTTATTCATTAATACTTTTGTTCCCCATGACAGCTCTATTCAACCTGGTCATGACGAAGGATAGTGAAATATAAAGAACAAAATAAGCTTGTCAAAGCTAAACTCAGAGAACATGATAAATGAGATTATTTTTGTTAATAAAGTAGATAGTATATAGATGAAGTGATCCAAAATCAAGAAAAATTATGAAACAGTCATAATATAAGAGAATTTGTGTACAATGAAGTCAATAAACTTGTCATGTACGTCATAATTAGTTGAAAATGAATTTGGTATATATATAACTTGCATAGGTGATTGAATTTGTTGGTAACATAAATGTGACAAAAAAAGGTAGGACTTCAAAATGACATCATTTGTTGTTAGACAAAATATTTTCATTTATGAACTTAAATTAAAGAAAACAACAAAAAAATTATGTAAAATTAATGTTATGCTAGTAAACTTTCAACTTGTTTAGCTCTTATCTTTCAATTTAGCCAAGTAATATCTTCATTTCTCTCTATAAGATAATACCAAACCGACGGAATCAACTAAAAAGTTCTCATCAGTGTTATTAAAATCGGTTCGGACCCGCCGATCGGATTGGTTAGACCGGGAACCGGTGGTGGCTCCAGGCCGGGTTGGGTGTGGAACCGGTCATGCAAGTGGCTAGGTCAGGCCTGACAAGAATCAGCAGATTTTTGAAGAATCCGACGACCCGGACAAGTTTTAAAAAATCAGACTGAGTTGTGCACGTCGTGGACACCACTCAACCATCGCCGCGAGCGACCTCGTTGCCGATAACGTGAATAAAGGTAGCAGACCAGCAGGAAGAGAGAAAAGAAGAAGAGGGTAGCAGACCAACGGGTAGAGAGAGAAGAGAGAAAATGAGTATACTAACGTTGAGGGGCGGGGCGAGGCGCGGATCGGTGAGGCGCGACGCGGCACGGCACGGCTAGGGGAAGGGTGTAGGGAGCAGCACATAGAGAGAAGGGAGAAAATAAGAAAAAGAGGCACTGGATGGAAATAAGAAAGAATATATAGTAGGGGATTAGGTTTTCGTTTTGGGCCTCAGAACCACATTTGCTTCTTGTACCCCTCTTTTTTCTTTCTATACTCCTTTTGGCTCATTTTTTTATTTTAAAAATTGGGCTTGTGTTCTAATGTAAGTAGTTACTATTTACACTCTTTTATTATTAATACACTTTACTTGTATTATCAACTTTAATATTTCAATTGTTATTTTGAATATTTGAATATATTTTTCTTAATCAAATAATGTTAGTTATGTATTTATATATAATATATTTTAAATTTTTTTAATATAGACAGGGTCAAATCGGGTCAATTACTGACTCACCGGTTGGACCACTAACCCACTGACCCATTACCTTAACTGGATCAATGGCCGAATCGATTTTAATAACACTGGTTCTCATATGAAAAGTAGTCTCAAAAGTGTCATAAATTTAAAAGTAAAAGAAAAAATAAGGAAACATACCCAAAAATGTCATTTTAACATTTGATCAAACACATAATTTGCAACCCAAAAATCAGTCTAGAACAAAATCAAATAAATATTTAAAAATTCTCCAATTCTCATCAATTCTTATAAAGACCCGTTTAGTATCTTTTTCCACAAAATACTTTAACCAATAGGACATATCAAATAAACTTTTTAGAAAAATTTAGTCCATATTCACAATATTAGAGAAATTTTGATGAAGGAGGAAAAAATAAAGTAATTAGGGCAAAACAAAATCAACCAAGAAAATAGAAAATAAGAAAATTGTTAACATTTGTTGCTACAAATCACCATAAATCATGAAAAAAATTATGAAGAAGTTATAGTAACAGTGGCTAACAAAGGCATCTTCAGCAAGGGTTGCGATGTTGAACGGTTAACGAAGAAATAAAAAGATATTTCACTGGTTTATTTTTAGAAGAGAGAGAAAATAAATTGAGTGAATGTAGAAGGTAAGAAAAGAGAGAAAAATGGTGAGAAGACAGAGAACATCAGAAAAAAGAACGTTTCAGAATTGAGAAAAAGAGAAAAGATGATAAGAAAGATATTTGAACACATATAATTCTTAAAAAGGTAGTTAAGATATACTGGAAAGATATTTAAAAAATTACAAGATCTAGCATAGTTTATTAATGACAAAATGGATGTGCAGCAAAAATAAGAAAAAGAAAGTGAAGTTCAATAATATTTTTTTCTTCTTGTGATAATATACCTCTGTTGAAATCAAACCATAAGCAATTGATCCACTTAAGGTTTTATCTTTTGTCACACCTATGCAAACCTGTCAATAATTAGACTCAGCTAATTGAGGTGAGAACTAACAACATTGAGAAATATGAAGGGCCTAAAGGAGAAAATTGTGGAAAGCATAACATAAAATGAAAGGAGACCACTGAACTCTAGACAATTGTCAAGTAAATTTGTAACATCCTCAAAATTATATTATGAGTTGTATTTATGATTTAATTATGGAAGTAGGATGATAGTTGGATACAAGAAGAATAGGATAAATTTTTATTTGTACATAAGCTGTCCAAATCTTCCGTTTCTGCCACCCGAATTTGAAAGTTTATTTCTCTCTCAATTCTTATCCAAATTTAGTGTATGGTATATGGAATTAAATATCTAGATGTCTACTATAACATATAAAAATTTCAGATCAATCTAGATTGTGTACTGCCTGAAATAACAAAAACACTAAGGGATGTCATTGTCCTAAGTTGAATTCGCTGGCAGTTTTGGAAGTGTAGATTAAAAATGCCATATCTTGAGTTTTATAACTCCAAATAAGGCATATGATACCTTGTTAGAAATCTTAGGAAGTCTAGTTTAGCATACTAGAAGATGAGAAATTTTTGGACCAATATATTGGTACAAAATAAACAATGAGCGAGCCCCATCTGATTAAGTGTTTCTAGCCCTTTGGACCATTTGGATTGGGCACAACTTGTAACTCTTGAAATTTTGACCCAAGGAATAGAATCTTCAACCCAAAAGGTGACAAAATCAGAGGTTTCCTCATGCCAAGATCAATCCCACGTGCACAAGAGTTCTCAATAAGACCAAGCAAGCCATACATGAACTTTCTAGGCCATTTGGAAGTGGAAAAAAAATTTGTTACACATGGCAACTAATTAACTTAGGACCAAGAGATGATTTTCAGCCAAAAGCATTAAACCAATCAAATTTTTCCTCTTGAATAAGCCTTTCCACGTGCATAGGCTAGCTGCCCCCAAGTCAAGAATTCAATGGAATCTTGACCAAGAAAAATCAAGTCAAGATAATGCTTAAGTCATAATATCTTCTAAGGTAATGATTACCTAGTTAAATTCTAACCAAACTAAATCCTAATTCAGTTATAACCCAACTAAATCACTTAAAACACAATTGAATAAATGAGTATAAATAGTTAGAGCTGTGGAAAAAATTCACGTAATATAATGACCAAGCCTAAAAAAAAGTTTAAATTTACAATATTCTATCGCAAAAAAACATTAGCGACGTAATTGGCGACGGAATCGGTGACAGCTAGTTCCTGACGCGAATAGCGCCATATGCGGCGCCGTTAATGCCAAGATGGTGCCAGTAGCATCAGAAGTGCGCCAGAAAGCCAATTTTACGCGTGGCACAATTAGTGCCAGGACGCGATCTGGGCCACTATAAAAGGCCATTTCACGTGTTTTCTGGCCAAAACGCACCTTTCTTCTTCCTTTGAGCATTTTTCCACCATTGTTAAGCTTGGGAAGCTCCGTACCCACTCAACCATTGACAAAACACTTCACACCCAACATGAAACTTGAAGGTAATCATTCTATGAGCTAGATTTCATCACCAATTTTCCCTAAAAATCATCAAACGGAGAGATCGTTTTCTCTAGGAAACTTTCCGAGTTTTGATTTCAAAGGGAAAGGAGGTGTTTTAAGGACACCCAAGCTTGGAAAAGTTGTCCTCTAACCTTCCTTGTCTATTTGGAGGTAAGAAACTCAAATTCTACCGATTATTTAAGAATTTATTCTTGAGGTGAATAGTGACCCATTTGAGTTAGAGCTGAAATTAGGCTTGGGTCCTTTGGAAAAGTATGCTTAGGAGGTCATTGTGAGGAAGGTTTAGCCTTGAAATATAAATTTTATGGACTTTGGAATTTGGCTCTAAAGAATGTATGTGTAGGATGAATGTTGGTTAAATTGATGATGATATGGTATGTTTGGGCCTTGGTGCCTTCACAAGATGCGTTTAGAAGATTATATAAACGGTGAAAATGTGTTGAAGTAACCGTTTTAGCCTTGATAATCTTTGAAATGTGGCTTGGATAGAGTGTTGAACTCTTTGAATTGACTTATGCAGAGTCTTAGAAAGACTCTAGGGCTTTGGTTAGGCCTGGATAGATCCTGCTGAGGGTCTGTAAGTCATTGGTTAGGTGACTTGTTCTTATAACTTAGAAAAGAGGTTTATATGGAAAAGAATTGCTTTCCTTTTCTTTCTAAAGGTTAAGAACCATTGTTGATTACTTGTGTGCCTTTGTATAGGGCGTGACACCGAGGGTGTCAGTGGCGGAGACCACATTTCAGGGATTGAACAGCAGAGCACGGTTTTGCCTGGTAAGTTCTTTGTTCTTGGGAGCGTTTCCCACTGCTTGAGTTCCACCATACTCCAAGGGAGTGATGGTTGCATACATGATTCATATGCATTGAATTGGATGTTACAGCTTTCTTCATGATAATATGTATGCATGTTTCTATGATTTGTGTTTGGTTGCCTTTCAGATAGATCTTCTGGCCAGTTAGATAAATATGGACCTCCCTAGGAGTAGAGCGCAACTCCTAGTCAGTTTGCTCACGTAAAGGGTGTATGATCCCTTAACACCTGAGATAGGTGGTCTCGTCGCAGTTGAAGCCTATTCTCAGAAGTGCCATATACGTGCATCCATGTGTAAAGGGATAGCTCCCGATGGGATGACACGTGTGTGAGTTCCAGTCTCACATTGAGGACTGAGAGTCCTGATGCTGATGATGATGCATCTTTGGTGGGCGTAGTACCGCAGATACACATTAGAGCTAGAGAATGTCTATATGTTGTTGTGAGGGCCATGAGGCCTGGTGTTGTGATGCCTTTGATGTTATGTATCATAGAAGTGAGCCAGGGGGAGGAGAACCCTCCAAGAACCCTGAGCTTACTGAGATTGTATCTCACCCCATGTGTGAGGATTATATTTTGCAGATGATACATCTGGTAGAGGTGATGGGTCCCAGGGCGGGAGACCCCATTAGGGATAGACTCTATGTAGCTGCTTGGCAATATTTCGAGAGCATTGTGGCTCACTATTTTATGTTTATGATGTATTTTGTACCCTGCGAGGGAAGATGTGAGTGTACACATATTTTGGATCCTGTATGGATGTGATGTACAGATGTTGTACGTTTTGTACCCTCTTGTGAGGATGTGATATGTGAGATCATGGCACAGGGTGCCCATTCTTTTGTATAGCCACAGTGGTGGTTTTTGGTGATGTATATATGTATATACCCATATAGACATATAGACATATGTGGCTTTTGATTCTCCTGTTCTATCTGTATGGATATATTTTGCCTTTACCTGTCATTCTTTATGTTATCTGGATCGTAGAGGCTTGTTGTGGTATCGTGGCATTCGTTTATGTATCATGGATACGCACCATACATAATGAATCAGGAAATATGGTTTTGAAAGGAAATGACGATGACGTCATGTTTTTATTGAAAACGCTTCCGTTGTTTTTACTTAATTGGTTTTAAATTAATTACTGCGTTAATCTGATTAAGTAATTGTTAATACACCAGATGCATATGGGGGTGTTACATGTAGGAGCTAGCATCCCAAAGCCAAGGCCAATTCCAATTTTCCTTGGATCTTGCTTTCATTGTCTTGCCTTCTATTTGCTGCCTACAAACCGTGACCTCTTCTACCACCTCATCCACCAATCAATTTCTTCTTTCAAGGCTTCATTTCTTAGAAGATATTCCAAGAGAAGCAACCGCTTAATCAATTTCAAATCCAAATAAACCTTTTTTTTTTTTTTTAGTACGAGATGATAAAACAGGATGAATAATTTTCCCCTATGGTCAACCGGCAATTTGAGTGCGTTGAAAATGCAAACCAATGGGAGTTTAAGTTATTTGGTGTACATTTGGTGCACTCGCATTTCTTTTTCAAAATCTTTATGTGCTTCTAACTTTGTCCCGTGCAAGATGCCAAAAGTTGGGATATGCAATCATGAAAAAAAAATATTACTACTACATTTAAGGGAGAACAAAAGAGAAAATAGATTTCGAGTATGATTTTCTCTACTAATAAATATTAATATTATTAATAATTAATATTTATTGATAGAAAATATCATTATATTATATTTATTGATATATAAATAAAGAAATATTAAAGAGTTTAATGTGTATAGTTAATATATAAAAAAGTTTTAATAAAGGCATACCAATCAATAAATATAAAACAAGACAACAAAAAATTCTAAATATATGCAAAACAAAATAAAGGCATACCTAGTACCAAGCTCTTAAAATGATTACCACAAAGGGTCGTTTTACTTTAAATGCAAATCTCCAATTCAAAAATATATAGCCACATTAGAAATTAAGGAGAAATTTTTTTCTGTCCCTTATTGTTATTATCTTTGATTTAGATTAATGATATTAATAATACTCAACAGAACATCCACACACTAGAAATTAAAAGATAATCACCTATCAAATGTCAAACCACGATAATGCATGACGTAATTGCAACGATGACAACACTTATTAAAGAAAAGTGTGAGGAACGTGTCTTTAGCATCTGCCACATATTTTCTCTCGTAATAATACTTTTATCAATAATAATAAAAATCATGATAATAATTGCATGGAGTCCTACATCGTTGAGTTTGTCGCTGCTTTCTTCAATAGCTGAAGCATATATATAAACAGGAACAAGTTTTTCCAAATTTAAGTACCCAATGGATGAGTCATGGCTAAAATGGGTTTCTATTTTGGTAATAGGAGATCCGAATCAATCATAATATATATATATATATATATATATATATATATTAACATATGATATATAATTATGATTATATACGTTATGTACATAACTTTGTTCCTGAAAATTATTCTATTTTTTTGTGCTTGCAGGACACTAATGACTATCGTTTATTCAGTGAATATGACATTAACTCTGTTGAGGAACAATTGGAGGGAGAGAATTCAGTGGATCCTGGTGAACTCTCATGGGAAAATCACTCTTATTCATATCTCACTAAAGAAAGCACCACCCTTGTGAGCAATTCTTCATCTTTGGAAGAGATCAACACTGGCTTCGATATGACAAGTCTCAAACAAGATGCTTCTCCACAGAAACCAAAGTCTTGCATTCTGTCTTTTGAGGATTCCACTTCAAAGGAGACACAAGAAAAGCCACACAATAGCAAACGCCTCAAGAGGGGCAGAAGCTTTTCTCAGACACTTGATCACATAATGGCTGAAAGAAAAAGGAGAGAGAATATCAGCAGAATGTTTATAGCACTTTCAGCACTTATTCCAGACTTGAAAAAGGTCAGTTCATATGTTTTGTTACTTTTTAATAGCATGATTTTTTCTTTCTCACAACTGTTTGAGAAATTGTCGGATACTAAATATGAGTATCTTACTTTTTAATGACATAATTTTTTCCCCCTCAGAAATACTAAATTTGAGGTAATCATATCCGAAACACTATGGGATACCATACAAAATATGAGATCCCTTTGTTGAAATTTAAACTAAACTTTGAATAGCATGAATGATTCATGCTAGTTTGATTTCAATGCCTAATAATAATATTTCCCAGAATTTGATTTTTAAGCTAGTTTAATGATTTCTTGTGATATATATATATATATATATATATATAGAGAGAGAGAGAGAGAGAGAGATGAATGATTCATCTAGTGGAATAAAGTTTTTGTTGTTATTGTAATATCGAAGCCAAACTTAAGAAATTTATATCACACCAATCCATTATTAGCTTATAAAATAATAATTAAGATATTTCTAATTAATGTGTAGATGGACAAGGCTTCTGTCCTTAGCAACGCTATAGAGTATGTGAAATATCTTCAACAGCATGTGAAAGATTTAGAACAAGAGAACAAGAAGAGAAAGACGGAATCCTTAGGATGTTTCAAAATAAACAAAACCTGTGATGATAAACCTATAAAGAAATGTCCCAAAGTTGAAGCAAGAGTCTCAGGAAAAGATGTTCTCATCAGAGTAACGTGTGAGAAGCAAAAGGACATTGTACGCAAGCTACTGGCCAAGCTTGAAGCTTATAATCTCTCCATAGTGTGTAGCAATGTCTTACCTTTTGGGAATTCCTCTCTCAGCATTACAAGCATTGCTATGGTAGGTGCACACCATTATTATAATGACGTGATTAGAAGAGATCAGTTTCATGTTCCATAGTTCATGTCAAAAATTATATTTTAAAATTAAATGAGATAGTTAGCCAAAAAAGAATCAATAGGATAACTTTTCATCTTTATACTTTGATGTTTAGAAAAAGGATAAGATTTCTCTAAAGTAAACAACTCATTTTAGAGGATAAAAAGAAAGTAAATTACTGTTGAAGATCAGATTTTATCTATTACATTAATATTTCTCGAGATAGTTTCATATTACACAAAATATTCGTTCTTTTTTTATTCCTACACTACTGATAATACTAATACATTATATTTTTTCTGTGCGACAATCCTTATATTATGTTAATCCTTTAATTATTTAAAAAATATTATATCATGGACCTTTAATTGTAAGAAAATCTATTGTAAAAGTTAAAAGGAGCAAGGAGCTAGATTATTATGTACAATTGAAAATAACTTTAGGAAGTATAAGTGTAATTAACTATGAAATAAACAATATCAGTCATTAATGAGAAAATCAATTAGATAATATTACATGCATAATAATAACAAATCATGAATGTGTTAGAGCATTAGAAAATAATTATTTCATCAATTAGGGTATGTGTCGATAAGAAAAATGGCTCATCAGACTATGTTTAGATTTTCGGTGAAAGTGTTCCAAATTAAAGTTTGTTTGGAGGTCAAAACAGTTTGGGATCATGTTAATTTAGTTACACCAAAAGTATATTTTAGAGTAAAATTTTGTTTAAAAACTCAGTTTTAAAAAAAAAAAAATAAGACTTGAAATTCCTTTACAAATTTAGTTTATAAACTTAAGTTTAACCAAAACTTAAGTTTACAAATCCAAACATGTATTTACATTGCTTACTTTATCATTAAAAGCAAGTTACTCTCTTTGGAAAAGCCAAAACATAAAAAAACACTTTTTCTAATGTCTTTTTTCATCTTCAATATACATGCATGTAATTACTTTGGTAAGTATATCTTTGGTTCTTCTAGTTTGGATTTTATGTTATTTTGGTTCTTTTAAGTTATTTTTCAAGTTAATTAAATTATTTTATTTTAAAATATAAAAAATTGGTCCTTTCATAAATTTTCTACAAACAAAACCCTCAAATTCTATTTTCCTAGTCATAATCTTTACAAATTAAATTGAATAAATTTAAATTTCCTTCTTTTCAAAACCGACCCATAAAAATATCTAAAGAATTGTCGTCCCTAATTCTAATTTCAAATCTTGTTTCAACCAAGTTTCTATTGATTCTTTTATTGCTAAACTTTTAATATCATTTAATTATTAGTTTCATCACAAACCAAATTTTTTTATTATAAAAGAATTTGGAGGTCGTAAAAAAATCCGTGCATGGAGGACTAAATATGCTAAACTTTGAAAATAAAAGGATATAAGTATAAAAATTAAATTAAAGGGATCAAAAGCACATAGTTTTTGTTTAGATAAATCGAAATTACATTATAAATTTCTAAGGATAATTATAAGGATAGACATTTCTTTCTAACACTTACATGCTTACTATATATTTAAAATCAATTGATATTTACTTTCTAGGAAAAGTTAAATTAGTTAGTATCTTTCTCACACTTGCATGTTTATCGTATGGAACATTAATAATCAATATATGGTTGTTTTATACTGTAGATGGACCATGAATTCAGCATGACAGTGGACACGTACGACCTAGTGAAAATGTTGACTGAGGAATTGTTGGAGTGCTGTAAATTCCAACAATAATGAGCCACGCTAACGAATTGGCTACCAGTAAATTTAAAAGTGCATTTTAAGCAGTTCAAGCATTTTATTTGGTGCCCTATTAGATAATTAATATTGGCAGTATTTTCATATATTATGCATTTGGTGTGCATAATAGTTGTCTTTTTGGCCTTCTTCACAAATAATCATCATTTTTATGGCAAAATAAGATGATTTTGTGATTTCACATTTTGTGTATTTTCAATATTTGTATATTTTTAATCTTGTATGTATACTTTCTCGAAAATAAATTGAAAATTCCTTCAATAAAAGCACTATTAATTGAGTCCCCCCTTTCCAAAATTTCTAAGCTTTAAAAATTTAATATCTCAAGTTCAATATATTTATAAACTGTACATATAACTGTCTTAATAAAATAAATAAGTCTACGTTTTCCTTACAAAATTAAATCTTTGTTAATTGCTTAAATAATATATATATATATATATATGGATATATATTTTGTCAGTATACATCTAATATGAATTATTTGATTAACTTTTTTAATAGCAATAGGTTTATAACCTAAGGTTCTTTTTTAAAGTTATTTTAACTTAAATAGCATGGTTAGATTATAATTCGTAAACGATGTTAATTTGGTCTGACACGAATAAAGTAATTAACTAATTTGTTGTCACTTCTCTTTAGAAAAAATATAATTGTTTTCACTTAAATTATAGTGGGAAGAGGTTCAAACATCTTTCTCACATAGGGGAGTGATTAATGCACCGAAAATTTAGCGAAATAAAAAGAAAACAAAAGAAAAGATATTCATGATTAAATAGAAGTCCCTCGAAGAAATCAAACGGGTGGATGGGTCCTGAAATTGAATGATAAAGCCCCAATCTTGTCTTCACTATATTGAAAATTAAATGATCACTTTGTCTTTATATTGTGAGTCTCACAATCATGGGAAGGGTTGGCAACTGTATTAATAAGAGATAATTCGAAGTGAATTTGGTAAGTAAGTTTAATTAATTTATAATTTTTTAAGGACCTAATGGGCATTATTAAAATTTCTCATTAAGGATTCATTAATTAAGAATCTCAACAATAATTGAGAAAATCTCAACAACGTGTTTAACGACCATAGAAGGAGATTTCAACAAACACATATCCTAATCCCAAAAGGTAGTATATATTATCTAATCAAGATGTTATATCTTATTTAAGCATAAGATGGTAGCAATTAACCTAGATATAACTCCCTTATGAATAAGAGATTCTCTCACAGGTATGTGGATTATCTCTTAATTCTATTGTATGTTGTCACTTTACATACACATCAAGTCCATTGGCTAAATGCCTTATCGATGTGCACGGTAATCTGCTTATTCTAGGGTATTTCATCCATAAATACCTAAGAGAGAGTTATGGAGAGTTATTGATTCAAGATTAATCTGTTAGCTATTTAGTTAGACATCCCTATTCGTAAAAACAGAATAGTATTAATAATTGTTTGATTAAAATAAAAATATTTATGAATAAAAATTTATTTAATGATTTTATGAATTCAATTTTGATACACTGTTAATATAAATTCTTTTATACTATTAATTAATTAATTAAAAATCATCCAATATATATATATATATATATATGTTGAATTTCACAAACAAAGTGTTCTAATTGTAGTTAAGTTCTAATTTTATAACATTTTTCATATATTATTTCAAATAATATTGAAACATATAATTTATTACTTCTTTTTTTTTTCCTTTTTGAACAAAGCAAGCCTATACTTATAAGTAAATCCTAAACTGGTGAACCCTATTACAATTTACAACGTAAATGAAACGAAAAGTATGACTAACACATCTACCCGTGTTACTAGAAGACAATTTAATTTTTTTTTCTTTAAATAATTTGATTATTTTATTATACAATTTCATTTCATTTCAATTTTTTTAATTAAAAATATGCAAACATAGCCTAAAGCTTATAAAAGGACAACTAGCCTGAAAAAATCAAGCTAGTTTCTTACCCCCCACCTCTAATTGTGAGGATCCGAAGCAAAGAAATTGATAAAAGAAAAATGCCAAATATTGGAGGCTATGGGTGTTATGTGTATCGAAGAAACATGGTGCTGTCGTGTCATGTAATAATAGAGATGAGACTGTAGCGCGTGTTTGGAGGTGCTGGTGGGGAATGGGATCGTAGGAAGCAAAAGAATCAAACAAGAACGTGACAAAATTGAAAGTTGTTTTGAGATGATTTTGTTAGGCCAAAAGAAGAAAAACAAGTTGAACCGGATTCTGGCCATGCATAGAGGCTAGCTTGACTGTTACTGCAAAGAGGTAGGTGGTGAATATGGGTTTGGTCGGATCAAGATTAAAGGAAAATAAAATCCAAATTGGATAGAACATCATGGGTTGGATTTAAGATGTCCGTGGAACGGGTCAAGATGAGTTTATCCATGTTTTCATCAAGTTAATTAACATTTTGTTAATAGGGTTAATTTAGTGAATTCGAACCCGATCTAATTAGGACTCAACAAATATAGGACAAGACTAAGGTAACTTGACTTCTGTTGTAAACTTTTATCTGCTACTCCTTGTACCATATTCAATGAAGGTATTTTATTTACTGATAATGAAAAAATGACTTGTTGAACATTTTTTTTAGAAGAGACTTGTTTATCATTATATATATATATATATATATATATAGTTAAATCGTAGAATTCAATAAGTATACAACTGCAAATTATAATGTCAATTTTAAGATAAAGAAAATCTATATAAATATTATGTTTGATAGAACATTTTTTATAAGTCAAGAAATTATATTATATATAATACATAATTATTTAAAAGTTATACCTTTAGAGAAAAAACATGAGATATAGGATCGGATTAGAATGACTTCAAGTGTAACACAAATTCATTCTTACAATACATCAGGTCTAACTTCCTAAACTCGATCTGTGAAAAAAAAAACTCCTTTAAATATAACTGTGTCATTACTCATTAGGAGAAGTCTATCATCAACATCCTTAATTAGTTAGATTGATTTGGATTATAGTTCATTCCCTGTTTTGATTCGGATCGACTAGATTTGGTTGGATTATTTAAGTCAAGTCAGATCAAATCCATTATAGATACAATACTTCACTAATATATCGAATATTCATTAATTATTAGCATTACTCTCATTCAATGTCTTATTATTATTATTATTTTTATGCGTCAATTTCTCATTATTTAATCAGACTTATTGGTTTTTATTAAGTTTAATTTTATTATTAAGGTTGATCAAGTTAATCCTTTCCCTTTTCATCCCTACAAAGAGCAAAAACTGGAGAGAGTGATCTACTCTTATTGCTGGTTCTCATATATAAAATCTATATTTACTTAAAAAAAGGGAGAGGAAATATGCTTATGTGTCCTAGGAGCAAAAACTAGTTTTTTCATCCCTACAGTACTGTATTAAGACATTTTAATAATATGTAGAGCATACATATTTTAATGATTATTTTTTAGCATAAAATTTAATATTTTAAACAATGTTTAAATTTCAACGTTTTCTATATTTATAATCGTGTTTATAATTATATATTTTGAAAATAAATTATAAAAATAAAATTTTTAATATATGCATATTAAGAGTGTTTAAAATTCATCTAAATGGTGAAATCATAAAAAATCTAATAAATAATTAATTTAAAATTTGAAAGAACATATGGTTTTTATTCAATTTAATTCGCTTTTTGGTTTTCTTATGTTCAAAATATAAATCAAATTTAACTGAACTGCAAGTATAACAAATTTATATTAA
>PYAF01003442.1:73131-109875 GCA_007407185.1 Glycine tomentella
ACATATGGTTTTTATTCAATTTAATTCGCTTTTTGGTTTTCTTATGTTCAAAATATAAATCAAATTTAACTGAACTGCAAGTATAACAAATTTATATTAATTTTCCTATTTCTCAAATAAATTATATATTATTTTAAAGTGTTATCTGTAATTCAGGTTAAGATTTTATGATGGTATTTAATAATTTAAGTTTTGAATATTTATTATATATTAAAAAAAATATTTAATAAGTGTTCTCTTAAATAAATAAAAAATAATCACTACAAGAATTTATATAATATATATTAGAGACCATAAAATAAAGTATGCTTATCATAAAATAAAGTGATATTCCTTAAAAAAAATAAAAATTATTTTAATTTAAAACTACAAAAAAAGCAAATTAGATTTGTTGAGATTTAATATCATTTTTAAATCGAATTAATCATTTTACCTTGAAATTAAACTAAACTGAAAGATAAATAGTCCTTGTATATGTCAGCGTATCACCAACTCCTGGGGCCTATGCTTTCATGTTTCAACAAACCCTAATTAATACGACGACTATACGAGCAAACAACTGGATTTGGCCTTTCGCCGCAATATTATTTCGCAGAAATAATTATTTGTGATGACTATATAAGCTAGTTTTCATCCAATCAAGGAGAAAAGAATGGACAATATATATATATATATATATATATATATATATATTATGATTGGAATGAGGAAAGTTGTTTTAGACTTGGAGTAAAAAGTTATTTTAGAGTAAACAAATTTTAACTTATTTTTTTAGGAAGTATAATCAAATAGGCATGTCTCGTGAATGTAAATGGTTCAAAGTGATGAATTGGTTAGACAATTTTTTTAAGGGTGGTTAGACAATTAGTTGTCAGGGATTTAGTGCATGTGTAGGGATGTATTAATTTTATACAGTTATTAAAAGGGTTTTCTTTTTGTTTTATTCTCAAAGATATAGAATAAGAATAAATGTTACGAAACACAATAATATACAAAGAATATTAGAGTTTGAGTTAAAGCACTCCCTCGTGTATCAACAAATTAAGTTATTAATAATTAATGTTTATCATTTTTTTTTTGTTATCATCAACTTATAAAAATAATAATGTTCAATCCCTAATTCCTTATAAGAAGAAAAAAAGCTTAAATCCCTTAACTCAATTAATTATAAATCCTTTGTATAGTTTAGTCACGTTTTATCTTTAAGAAAAAGGCTTAACTAAAGGTGACTAATGTGTTTTGTTCTGTCTTTATTAGGTGTTTTTCTCTAATTCATAATTCAAATGCATTTCCAATCTCTTTTAAACCATAGAATCAAGCAAAGAGGTGATCAAACAAAAACAAGCATTAAGCTAAAGAGAGGACACAAAATAACGAATAATAAACATGTATTAATAACTCAAAAGATATACGTAAGTTTGGATTTAGTTACATCAAACACCAACAAAGGGGAGTTTAGCCACTTATGGTTAAAATGAGCATTCAAAATGGTGCATAGAAGAAGAAGATGAAAAATGGAGGAATAAGAGTTTCCCAAGCAACTCCACTTGTGCCAAAACCTAGGTCAGAGAATAATATACCATGTTCTCTTCCTAAAAGTCCCTTTAAATGTTGTCTTATGTCCAAAAAGTGTCAACATGACAGTTTTGCCCCATCTACAATATGTTTCGGCTAGGCCGAAGTCTCAGTTATGCTTATTAAAGGGATCCTGGTTGGGCTTGTTGGCCCAAAATTGTCTCCAAAATATGAAGTGCTACTAACTTGCTTTCGGCCCAACCAGAACCAATTTCACCTAGCCATAAATTTCTCCAATGAATGGTTGCTCCCTACCTTGTGTTTGGTTGGGTCGGGCTCAATGTCTGGCTAGACCAACAGTAATATTTCACTTTGACCTTGATCCTAAAATGCTTCAAAATCCAACTTCAATTTCTAGATATCAAAAGATTAAAAACATGAGACTAACTACCAAATTTACATAACTAAGTAGATGTCTAAAAACTAAATATTTTGAACTAAAAAAGGTAGAAACAAGGATTTAAATAGGGGAGAGATGAAATAGTTGCACTTATATGTACCAAAATGGTAAGTATAAAATTCAATTATCATATATGGTGGTGGTGTGATGATCATGAGGTTTGGGAGTGAAATGGATAAAGGGTTTTGAGGGCGGCGAGGGTTGTAGGGAGAAGTTGTGAGGGCACCAATGAGTGATTTAGGGTGAAATTGAAAGGGGTTGAGACGCTATGAAGTTGTTCTACATTGGTTCTTATTTGAATAGATGTAAACATAGTGTTTCTACATCCATTAAGTAAGAAATGGTGTAAACTCGTTTCCTTAAAAAAAATGTCAGTATGTCACTATATACATAAGTTATTTACTAGCTAATGTAGAAATGACGACATAGAAAAACATTTTTGTACTAGTACTGTTTTAATCCTTCATTTATTTAGACTACTTGATTACGTTAAGTTAGTTAATGGATAATTAAAACACCATTTATCATTATAATTACATGTAATTATTTTGATAGACTAATTAATAACATAACAAGTCATTAGATTATCAATGAGATTATTACGTCAGTTAAAATTTTTACTTAATAACAAAGACTAAAATTATCAGTAAGGGAAAAAACATAAAAACTAAAAATACTGTATGAATTAAAAGTAAATATTTGAAAAAGTTTAGAGAAATTGTTAAAATCCAAAAAAAAAGAGTTTGCTATTTACTCTTTAATATAAATATTATTTTTACAACGTTTTTTCTCTTCAATAAAAGACAATCTTTTCGTGTTGAATATCCCAGTTCCGATCTCTGATAGGAAAAGGCTAGAATAATGTGATGATTTTGTTCATATGGGTGTAGGTCCAATGCTATATCATTAAATGACCTGATGGTCTCTCTGGTGACAGTCTTCTGTGTATATAGATTTTGAAAGCTCCTAATCAACCATCGGCGGATAAGATTTTATTTTATACTGTTTTGTATATTATCACCTAGCTACTAAGGTTAAATTTTTGTTGGAGTAAAATATAGATATAGATTTGTTTTCTATCAAAATAATGACTGATCCAATTTGACTTCACGATCATGTGATGCGTACTTGATATAGAAAAGCGTGAGTGAACGTGTCATCTGAAGCGTCTGCCACATATTATCTAAAATTTAATTAACGATAAGAGATGTTAATTGTACACAACAATTTAGAGAGAGAGAAAAATAGAACAAAAAAGAGATACACATAAAACGTAAAATAGAATAATAATGTAATGATTTTTTTTTATATAAATAAAATGTCTCTTCCATCATTTTCCTTTCCCAACCACTTACCCTCTACAAATTAATTAGTTTTAGTTGGAGTCTCACATGCATCGAATCAAAGATAACATTACTTCAATAGCTGAAGCAAAAACTGGAACATCAAATTTATCTGATTTTTGGCATCAATAATGGAAGAGTCACGGGAAAGGTGGCTTCCTCCTTATTTGGTAACAATGATATTTGAATCAAGCATCGCGTGCATAAATGTCACATAGTATTCACATATATATGTTTTATATTAATCCTTGTGAAAATTTCTCTAGTTTTGGTGTTCTGAATTGTTTCAGGAAATGGATGAGTGCAATTTATTTGGTCACATGCACTTTCTTGGGGAAGTGTTCAAGGGGGAGAATTTAGTGCAACAAGAACTATCTTGCAAAAGTCACCCTTGTGATTCAAATCTCACGAAAGAAAGCACCACAATTCTTAGCAACCCTATAAGTTCATCATCTTTGGAAGAGAACACTGGCTTTGATAACCGTAGTAGTCTCAAACAACATGCATCTCAAGATGAACCTCTCTTCTTCTCCTCTTCAATGCCCTACACTACTCTTTCATTTGAGGACTCAAAATGCCAATATTATCATGGTGAAAATTCAAAGGAAACCAAAGAAGAACCAAAAAATGAAAGAAAATATAAGAGGGGTACCAGAAGCTCTTCTCAGATACAAGATCACATAATGACTGAGAGAAAGAGGAGAGAGAATCTCACTAAGATGTTCATAACACTTTCAGCCGTTATTCCAGGGTTGAAAAAGGTCAGTTTATATGTTTATCTCTTTCCGTATTAATAGCATGGGTTTTGACTTTTTTTATCTGCCAAATTATTTTTTTATAAATAAACAATTACCGGCCAGTACCTCAAAGGAATACAAATTAGAGTGAGGAGGTGAAATAAAAGACACCTCTCCTCACCCGGTTATAAAACATTTAAGAGCCTCAGTCTCAACTCAAAAAGTGATGGGTGTTAAGTGTGTTTATAATATTAATTAAAGAATAAAAATGAAAAAATATTTATTACAGAAATTATAGAAATTAAAACATAATAATATTACAGGTAATATAATTTTATGTATAAAAGTATATTTTTTAATTTTTTAAACTAATTTCTTAAAGATACTAATTAATATTTATTTAGTATTTTTAGAATATTAGTTAAAAATTATAAAAATACATAAAATTATATTACTTATGTTTTATTTACATTCTTTTATAATTTTTAAAATTCTTAATTAATGTAGACACCATCAACAAGATCCTTGTCATGTATAACCAAAGGTGTCAAAACCACCGAAAATCCACCCAATAGAAAGAACCCAAACCAGCTGAGTCCCATGCCAGAATGACCATAAATGTAATACCTAACCCCAGACAAAAGAAGGCCCCTCTAATAAATACATTAACCTTCACTGCATGGAACCTAGGAACACGAGCCCTACCCCCAAAGAAATATATACACATCGATATCATAAGAAATGTCCCCCACCATACTTTTGATAATACAAGCAGAGCCCCTCAAAACTGGAATCAACACTTCAGAAATTATACACAGTATATATATATATATATATATATATGCTGGATTCGTGTAGAATTCATAAAACCATAATGAGTCATTGTCCCATATAGAAGCAAACCAAGCCCTAGCTCTGAATCAAATACTCTACTTTCTACAATACCATGAAAATCCAGAACCTCTTGATTAAAGACCAGATTTTCAAATATGTTTATCTGGGATCACAACCATGGACAATTGTGTTGCCTATAATTCTCATAGGGATCAGAATTAATGCATATTTGATAACCCATTGGACTCCTAACCACTTTTGTTGCTTTTAAAAATAAAAAAAATAAACCTTCTTAAAAAAATTAGAAAAACTAATCATCTATCTACTTTCTCATATATATCACTTTTACTCACTTTTTTTTCCCTCTCTTTCAATTTTATTATATCATCTATTATATTTATCATTTTCTCACTTTATCTTTTTTTTTTTCTGTCTTTCTTTCCTTTCTATCTCAGTTCACCGCAAAATATAGGGTGGGCGTATATTGCATACTTTATATAAAAAAGGAAAAAAAAAAAAAACTCAGGTACAGTTCGTTCGGTATTTTTGTGTTAGTTATTAATTAAAAAAATAAAGTTTTACTTTAACAATTTGTGTGATAAAAGTTTGTATTAAGAGATTATATATTTAGATTATTACAGTTCCAATAGAAGCACAACCAGTAATGTATGTAAACCTGACGAATTTTATCATAATTTCCTCCTTTAAAAAACTGTCTATTACCTCAACAATTACCTCAACAAAGCCACAACTGTGACTGCACTGCAGTTTCAAACTAATTATATATATATTAGGTTTGTTTATTAATTAAAATCCAAATATATGGAGAATTCAAATTTGGCTTAAAAGTTAATGGATAGAAAGTTTCGAACCACTAATTTTGCAAAAGCTTATAAACAATGCTACTCAGTGCGAGAAACACATTACGAATTAGAGTACGAAAATTGGGATTCATAACCATACAAGCTGGGGTTGTTGTAAAAAGTCTTTTACATAACTGCATATTTCATATCTCTCTTTTAAGTTTTTAACCAATCACATCTCTTTGTAACTTTTTCACGAAATGTTTTTCACACTAAAGATTATTCTTTTCCTTTTTTTTAAATGAAAATAAACTATTAATATAATATTACAAAAGTTTATGCTGATAATATTAATACATCACATCAAAAAGATAATTTTATTAATATAAAGGTGTATCATAGTGTTAGTATAATTTCATAATATGCATATGGTAATAATTTTTAATTTCTTTTTTTATAAACAAAATATTATATTCCAAGTATGCAAATACCTTGTTAGAGTGTTGAAAGTTAGACTATTCTAAAACCATGAAAACTACCATTAAAAGCTATAAAGAAGATAAAAATAAATTTTGATATTTCATTTATTGATAATAATAAATAAAGATGAGTACATTTATCTAATCCTAAAAATGTCAATGGATGATAACTATCCAAGTATAACATCGATCATATTATTTTAACACATAAAATAAAATTATAATTAATAAATTACATATTTAACTGCATCTTAATTAATTATTTGACCATTTAATTTTGAGGCCATCCTATCATACATCGACCAAACCGATGCACTTTACTGTTCTCTCTTTGATTAAGAGCAATTTTATCTAATATGCCGTGCATATGTTCCAGAATTTTAACCGAATCAAGAACATTTACACCATTCATGATACATACTCCCGCAATACAATTTCTACTTAGCTAGGAGACTTTATAGAGAAACTCAAGAATTTAAAGGTCGATCAGCCCATTATATATAAATGTAGTCCTTAGAGTGATAAATTATACATGTCCCAATACTGACAGAAGTATTTTTTTTTTAACCTCGTCAATTCCTCTTCAAACAAAAAAATCGTTGGATTGTTAGGTTTTGTTTGAATAAATTTTTTTAGAAATACTTATTATAAGAGAATAAAATGCATTGAGGTTCTTCATAAATTAAAATTAATTTATACACTTTAAATTTTAGAAAATTTAAATGAAAATAATTTTTAGAAAAAAAAAAGTACATAAGTTAACTTTAGCTAATGCAAATAAACTCAAATTATTTTACCTTTTCATAATTTCAATCTCCTATAAATACTTACGGAAATGTTTATGAATTTTTTTACAGTAATCTTCTGCACAAACTATGGTTTAAAAAATTATTATAATTCAAAACCAAGTATACCACTAAACCTATTCCATTATTATTGGCTAATAAAATGAAACAATTAATATTTCATTTGTGTAGATGGATAAAGCTTCTGTTCTTAAGACTGCTATCGATTATGTGAAATATCTTCAGAAGCGTGTAAAGGATTTGGAGGAAGACAGCAAAAAGAGAAAAATAGAATCTGCAGTATGCTTCAAAATGAACAAATCCAATGTTAGTTCTTTTGTTGATGACTTTTCATGCACCCCTGATGATGGCTCAGATATACCTATAAATATACGTCCCAAAGTTGAAGCAAGAGTGATCAGGAAAAGATGTTCTCATCAAAGTTATGTGTGAACAAAAGGACATTGTACCTAAGTTTCTGGGCAAGCTTGAAGCTCTTAATCTCTCCATAGTTTGGTGCAATGTTTTGCCGTTTGGAAATTCCGCTCTTAACATTACTTGCATTGCTCAGGTACACATGCCCCAATTAATTTAGTTTTTATATTTTCTGTCAAATATGATCAAGGTCATTATACTTTCTATTGATGAAATTTGGTCTTCAAAATTAAAAACCATGCATTCATGAGAATGTGATCTCTTCTTTCTAAAAATTAATTCATCGTATTTTTTTAAAGTTTGAAGACCCCAGATTCTTCAATATGAAAATACAAACACCTTAATCATATTTGACTGAAAATATATGGAATAAAAAGCACATTTTTCCTTATATATTACGAAGAAAGCCATTGGTATAATCTTCCATGCATATATTTTTACCTTCTAAGAATAACTATACTTATTACAGTAAATCGAGAGATAGAAAAAAGGAAAAAAAATTTCCTACATAAAAGGAGAATATGAGTTTAAATATACAAAAGTAAAACAGAAAAGTAACAGCAACAGAGTAACAAAAAACTAACTGTTCACACACTAAAAACTAACTAAATATAAAGCCTAATACTCCCTCCTCAAGAAGGAGAGTGAATGTCTTTTACTCCCATCTTGAAAAGTAAAGTTTCAAGTAAAGTGGATGGTAGAGGTTTTGTAAAGGCATCTGCAAGTTCAAGATTGGAGGTAATTGGCATGAGACGAACTCTTCCAGCTGAGACTTAATCCCAAATGAAATGACAATCAATCTCAATATGTTTGGTACGCTCATGAAACGTAGGATTACTAGCAATGTGAATGGCTGCTTCATTGTCACAAAACAGCAAAGCTGGTTCAGCAGATCTTATTCCAAAGTCAGATATTAATTGAGATAACCATGATAATTCTGCTGCAGTAGAGACCATTGCCCTGTATTCAGCCTCAGCAGAAGACCTAGAGATGGTGTTCTGTTTCTTGGATTTCCGTGAGACTAATGAATCTCCAATGAAAATACAAAAACCAGTTACAAATTTCCTAGTATCTGGACATGCTCCCTAGTCAGAATCGAAGAAAGCCTGCAATTGAAGAGAAGAATTAGAACTAAAAAATAAACCTTGGCTTGGCTTACCTTTTAAATATCTAAGCAAGTGATGTATAGCATTCAAATGGGAATTGTGCGGATTAGCAACAAATTGACTAAGTTTCTGAACAGCATAAGTGATATCAGGCCTAGACAAAGTTAAGTAAAGAAGTCTACCAATAAGTCTTCTATAAACAGTTTGATCATTTAGGACTTCACCACTATTTTCAGTAAGATGAAGTCTTGGATCCATTGGAGCAGGAGTAGATTTGCAAGCTAGGAAGCCCGTGTCTTCAAGAAGCTGCAATGTGTAATGTCTTTGAGATAAAAACAATGCCTTGTTTGGCATGAGCAACCTCCAAACCTAGAAAGTACTTGAGAATTCCTAAGTCACGAAGCTTAAACTGAGAGTGTAAGAACTTTTTAACATAGTTAATAAGAGATCAAGATGGACCAACAACAATAATATCATCAACATAAATCAAAACTGCAGTAAAAGAAGGTCTAACTCCTTTGGTAAATAAAGAGTAGTCATTTTTTGATTGAATAAAACCATTACTAATTAAAGTTTGAGAGATTTTATGATTCCACTGTCTAGAAGCCTGTTTAAGTCCATAAATAGCTTTGTTCAATTTACAAACCATTTTTGGAGCTGTGGCATTTGACTCACCCTTAATAGTATATCCAAGAGGAAGGTCCATATAGACTTCCTCCATCAAATCACCATTCAAAAAAGCATTATGAACATCAAGTTGATGCATTTGCCATTTTTGAGAAGCAGCAATAACAATTAAGGTTTTAACAGTAACCATTTTTGCAACAGGGAAAAAAGTGTCAATGAAGTCAATACCTTCTTTTTGTGTATAACCTTTAGCCACAAGTCTTGCTTTATGTCTGTCTAGAGTGCCATCATGATTAAATTTGTTCTTATACAGCCACCTACAACCAATAGAGTGAGCATGAGGGGGAAGAGGAACAACTGACCATGTGTTGTTTCCTTCAAGAGCATGAATTTCATCTTGCATTGCATCACACCAATGAAGGTATTTGACAACTTGATGGTAATATCGTGGCTCATAATGAGATGAGACATTAAGAATATAATTCTTATGACTAGAAGATAGTTTTTCATAACTAATAACAGAAGATATCGGATACTTTGCAGAAGTAACTAAATCACAACCAACCAACATATTACAATGATAATTTTGAAGATATGATGGAGGTTTAGTATTTCTGACAAATCTCTTAGCAGCATGGTTTATAGGTTGATCATGATCAATATTATCAATGTTTCTTAGAGGAACAAGTTCAGTATTAACAAGCAAATCAGTTGTACTGCTCTCAAGAGTTTGATTAACAGAAACATGATCATGGTCATCCAGAAAAGGTTTTGGTAACACTAAATTTTGAAAAGGGTCAGGTCTGTCATGCACATTATTCTTATTCTGAAAAGGGAATATAGATTCATGAAAAATAGCATCACATGAATAAAAAATGTGACCAGTCATAATGTCAAGCAATTTATATGCTTTTCTGCCAGGAGGATAACCCAAGAAAACACAAGCTCTAGCTCTTGGATCAAAATTATTTCTATTAATAGTTAAAGTAAAAGCAAAAACAAGACAACCAAACACTTTCATGTAAGAGAAATCAAAGGACTGATTATACAATAATTCAAAAGGAGATTTATTGGCTAAGAGAGGAGAAGTAATTCTATTGATAAGAAAAGTGGCAGTAGCAATACATTCAGTCCAATAACGGAGGGGAATATGAGACTGAAAATATAGAGCCCTAGCAACATTTAATAGATGCTGATGTTTCCTTTCAGGAACAGAATTCTGTTGAGGTCTCTCTACACATGAATATTGGTGAATGACCCCATTCTCTTGAAAAAAATGACTAAAAGCTAACTCTTTAGCATTGTCAGACCTGAACTGCTTAATTTTCTTTCCAAACTGAGTTTGAACCATGGTGAAAAAACGTGCAATAACATGCAAAACATCAAACTTACTTTTTAGCAAATAAATCCAAGTAAACCTGGAACAATCATCAACAATAGTTACAAAATATTTATGTCCAGAATGTGAAGGTGTATTGAAAGGACCCCAAATGTCACAGTGTACTAAATCAAAGGTAGATTGAGAGAAATTATTGTTAGAAATGAAAGGCAATCTTCTTTGTTTAGCTAAAGGACATAAAAAACAAGTATGCATATCATTCACATTTAAGTCATTAGAACAGAGTTTGTGTTTCATAGCTATAAGGCATTTATTTGAAGGGTGTCCTAATCTGCTATGCCAGATATCAGCAGTAACGGAATTTACAAAAGAAGTTTTGATAGAAGGAACAGGAGCAACAACTTCCAGAACATATAGTCCATCCACAACATCACCCCTGCCAATCATCTTCTTGTTCAGGGTTTCCTGAATTAAAAATTTATTGTCAAAGAATTGAAAAAAAACATGTATATTAGAAGTGACAGCACTGACAGATAAAAGGTTGAAACGAAATTGAGGTACATATAATACATCTCTTAAAACTAATTGAGGATTGATGATAACATCACCAATATGAGAAACAGTGAAAGAAACATTATTAGGTAGAATAACAGAGTGACCATGAATCTGTCTTAATGAGGTAAACAATTTCATATGAATGCAAATAGTGTCTAAATACCTATTGTGTGATTGTTACCAGTAGTATTATTTGGTTCATCAACAGAAACATTATTTGCCAAATGATTTGAGAACATAGAAATAAGTTGGTTGCATTGCTCTCGAGTAAAATTATTCAAAAAAGAAGAATTAGAGATAACAAGTGCTTCAGATACTTGGTTGGTCAGAGAAGGTCTAGATCGTGGTTTAAAGCCTGGAGGATAGCGATGCAGTTTGAAACACTTCTCTATTGTGTGACCATGAAACTTGCAGTGAGTGCAGTAAGGTCTATTTTTACCATTGAATGTGCCATGGGAACCAGAAACTTGCTTGGCAGCACAAATCACCGCGAGAGAAATATCATAATCCAATCCAATGTTCCTTTGACTTTCTTCTTGATCAATTAAAGAAAATACTTGTGTGATTGGAGGAAGAGGAACTATTAATAAAAGCTGACCACGTACCTGGGAAAAAGTTTCCTCAAGAGCCATTAAGAATGTCATGGAGTACTCATCTTCGAAGTACGCTTTCATCTTGCTAACTCCTTCACATGTGCACCCATTGCACGAGCAAGAAGGCCGAAAATTTGCAAGTTCTTCCCACAGAGATTTGATTTTTGTATAATAGACACTAACAGAATCAGTACCTTGTTTCAGATTGACTAGATCTCTTCAAAGTTTGTAAACCCTAGGACCATTGTGGTTTAGGAACCTTTTCTGCAGACCATTCCACATCTCAGCCGCAGAGTGATCATTGATGATGCTAGCAACAATCTCCTTTGAGACAGAGTTTAAAATCCAAGAAATGACAAAATTATTACAACGAACCCAAGAAGCCAACAGCCGAGAGTCAGATTCGTCGAGCTTGGGCAAAGAACCATCAACGAACCCAACTTTGTTCTTGCATGAGAGTGCAATTAACATTGCACGCGACCACAAAATGTAGTTGTCACCTGTTAGGATTTGAGTGACGAAAACAGTGTTGGGGCCGTCGGAATGATGTAGAAAGAAAGGGTTGAGAAAATCATCACTGGAAGAACCCGTACGGGAATTATTGACAGGATCAGCCATGAAGAATCAGAGGATAGAGCACAGAAGCTTATAATTTCTCTTCTGTTCACACATTAAAAACTAACTAAATATAAAGCCTAATAATACTGGTTGGATTCTTTCTCATATAACATGTTTCTTATATGTAACATTGAATAATCAGATATTATACTATATATTGTAGATGGATCATGAATTCAGCATGACACTGGACGACCTAGTGAAATTTTTGACTGAGGACTTGTTCGACTGCTGTAACTAAACTTGCAACAACAATAATGAACACCCAAATGTAGAAATATATATAAATAAAAGGCAAAATATTGGTTTTACAAGGAGAAAGCTACTCTAGGGCCTGGTGGTTGGTGGTCATAATAAGGGCCTAATTAGGCATTTTATTTTCGCATTGTGCATGTATTAAATTTCTGTTACATAAAGTTAGTGGTATTTTGAATCATCTATGCATGCATTCTCGTTAATTACATATAGTTTGAAATTCTTAAAACCACTCTTAATTGAACCTTCCTTTCCATAATTTATATTTATACACTAAAAATTATATATCTTAATAAATATATAATATTTTTTTATTAAAATTAAAATTGTACTTTTTGTAAATTAATTACATAATCAAAACTTCGCTAATTACTAAATAAAATAAATAAATTTCCCCATGAACCAAAAAAATTAAATAAATAAATATTTTACAAATATTAATATTTTCCTGGATATTTTTATTGGTGGATATATATTTGAGTTTGTGACTCTGTTGTTGTTGTTGTTAACATCGATATCTACCTTATAATTTCTATATGCGTACAAAGCATGCACAACTCAATTATGATTTCGACCAGATTATTTATTGATTGAATTAAATTAATTTCACGTTAACTACTATTTTAGTGGTGTAAATTAATCATTCATGATAAACAAGATAAATTTAATTTAAACATATAATTAACATCTCTTCAAAATTTAAGAGTGTTTAATATTTTCTTGAAATAGTGTAATTAATTCTTAATTTGATTTGCTATAAAATAAAGATTTTTTTTACTAGTACGTACCCCGGACTTTTTTAACCAGATCACAGTGGCTAGTAAACAAATGGACCGAAAATTTAGAGGATAAGTCACAAAAGGGGGATTTAAATCACGTGTTCCATGATTGTATCTCACTTCATGTAGTGTCAATACAAATATGTTATGTCATTTAAAATCTTCATCTAAATTTCTTAGTTTTCTTTTCTTGACATTGCTCTTAATAATTCCCTACATTGTTATTCCTTTTCTTCGTGTCAAAATCTGGAAATTCTATGTGTGGGTTTGATGTAGTCTTGATGGATTCCAAATTCTGTGATGCCAGAGTAGAGTTAGGCTTTACTTAGAGAAGAGATCTACAAAACAAAGGAAAAACACTCTGACGCTCAAATCAGAACATTAAATTTGTAAAGATGACCAAGTGTGGACTCGGCCTAATATATGGAGAATAAGGAACTTGAGTAATGCATTCAAGTATATATGAGAGAGAGAGGTATTATGTGAGAATACCAAATGAGAATGAGATGTGTATAGAGTGGTGTGTATGGAATGTCGTGTGTTAGGGAGAACCTGAAGGGTTGTATTTATAGCGTGGAGTGGGCCTTGGACCTTTACTTATAGATAATCTGTTGAGAAGATAATAATACAGATAATAATAGTATACAGTTATTTTAATTTGAATAATAGATAATATTTACCTTGTAGATATATTGTTACTTGTAGATAAGTAACAATTATTAGATAACTTGTCGAGATTTGATAAGATAAGGTGGTTACACCTATTTGAATATCCTTGTAGAGGGTTGACGTCCATGCTCCTTGACAAGAAACCCGGACATTGTGTCCAGACTGACACCCTGGAGGCTGAATAAGCGTCTATTAATGAGGCAAGGCTGGCATGGAAGGTGGCCACATGTACATTGACATTTATGAGGTGACCACGTGTCATTATCCTATTTTGGACTGTACATTAACTAATCTTAGATTTGAAGATTTGAATCCCTCCGGTGGTTGTTGTACCCGTAGGTGTCGCAAGGTGCAAAATTGATTTTGGAGAAAGGAAAAGATTGGGTAGTGTCGAGAAAAGGAATAACATTGTAGAGAATATTGTTAAGGATAAAGTGGGTGGATAATTGAGAAGTCTAGGTGAATATTTTTAAATAAAAACATAAAAGCTTCCAAGACCCCAATCCCTAAGGTAGTTCGAACTAATTAGAACTAAGAAAAAGGCCACAGAGAGGAGTTTGGGGGGCATAAAATAGTAATTGTCACCCTATTAAATTAGTATCATAGTTCAAACAATTAATAATTTTAGTCATAGTAAATATATAATTACATCATATTTGAAGGGGAAAAAACAATTTGGATTCAAAATAAGTTAATTATGAACATTAAAGTCAAATTTAGTAAATTAAGGGTAAAAATATAATTTTACCCTAATTAACTAAATTTGACTATAATAAAAAATATCTTTTAAATACTAATTAAATTAATCACAATATATATATATATAAATCAATGAATAAAAATACAATCAAGGTATAAATAAGCTAATGAGTTGAGTCTTGAGACTTTAATTTTCTTACCAAATTTAATTTAAACTTTAAATTCAATTAATTTAAATAATTAAAGAATTCAAATATTAGAAAACTCTTTTTTTTAATATATCTAACCTAAACTTCTAATATTCACCTTCACTCAGTTCTACTTTTTTTATAATTTGAATTGAACTCAAACATGGAATTATCCATGCTGAGAAATTAAGGACAAATTTTATTTTATTATGATAAAAAAAAGTGATAGTGAAACAAAATAAAAATAAAAATAATAACAAAAAGATAATAAATTAAGAAGGATAAAATTGTGCTTTAACAAGTTATCATATTAACTTGGTAAACTTACTAATACGCAATAAATTGTAAAATATATCAAGGCAGTTAAAATTGACGTCGTTAGAATCGAAAGTTGATGGAAGGATTAATTTAATTTAACAAACACATTATATAAGATCAAATGACAAAAAAAAAAAAAAGTAACTTAAGGGACCAAATTCATACAAGCAAAATATACATAAAATATCAATATTGTAATTTAGACTATATGACATTATATTTTTTTTGTATTTTGATTTTTCATATTTTTTTTTATGTTTTTAAATTTTTCTTTTAATTACTTTCAAATAAATCATCAACATTGTGAAGAAGCAAAGTTGGTGAAGAGGAAATATGGAAAAATACGTAAAATTTGAGTTAGTCAGTATACTTAGAGGTTCCTTTAATAAATTTCAATTCTCTCTTCTTTTTTACCTATGACAAAACTGAATCCCTCTTTTTCTACTTTTCCTTGTAACCTTTTTTCTAGAAATATAGTCAATGGAAATAATTCTCTGCTTCAAATAATGTTCTCACCACTGACTTACGTAGAACAATGAAGTTGCATTCGAAACCAAGTTTATACATTTAAAGTAAAACCAAATATATATATATATATATATATATATATATATATATATATATACTTGTATGTGCATCAATGTTTCGTGTAAATAATATAACAGTGAAGCTACACTTCAGATCCAAGTTTATGCATTTTCTAGAAAAGCAACGATAAAGAACCCCATGAACCAAAACTAAACACAAAACGAAAACAAAATTCCAATCTAAATACGTTAATCTTGACGTGAGAAAATTCTGAGAAATTTTTCATGCTAGTAACTAGAAAAAAATGTTTTTTATGTCGATTATTTAACTCATTCTACGACGGTTTGAAAATCGGCTTTGAAATCGTCGTCATGAAAAGTTAATACTTTTCAAGACGATTTTCCAAACCGTCTTAAATATCAATTACGACATTGGTTCTATCTAAAACCGTCTTACAATGCATTTTTTTTAAAATTTAAAAATTAAAAAATTGAAAATTTTAAAATGATTTTTTCAGAAAGTAAACGTTCTAAAATAATTTTTTAAAAAATCGTCTTAAAATTTTAAAAAAAATTGAAAATTCTAAGAAGATTTAGAAAATTTATTTTTTAAGACGATTTTTCAAAAAATCATCTTAGAATCTTCAATTTTTTTAAAAAATAATAAAAAAATTGAGAATCATAAGACTGTTTTTCTAAGTACCGTCTTAGAATCCTGAATTTTTTAAATTTCTTTTTGTGGTAGGATATCCTATACTGACCAAAAGCCTTTGCAACCAAAGTCCATGTTAAATAAATTAAAATTAAGATATAATAATTGTTTTAAAAGCAAAGTGAATGGTAACATAAAAATTTCACTGCACTTATAATGAAATAAAATTAAACAGACGTTACCAAAGATGTAGATGTAGTATATTAAATCAAGAGTTTAACATTATATATAAAGATTTTACAAGATCAACTAATTAAAAATTATGATAAGATTTTTGGAAAATACTATTGAACGTACATTAATCTTTACACTTGCAGTGAGCACAACATCTTTGGCCAATAGATGCTCATTCATGATCATACTATGGATGTTGTTTCTTGCATGTTTCTTTTCTTTCTTTCTTGTCTATTTCTAAAATCCATATCTCAAGAGGAGTATCATGAATTCATTTGCATTTTAACACTAAAGAAATAAAATTCAAATAAATCTAAGACCTAATCCATAAGATGGAAAAACTTCAATTAATAATTATAATACTAATTGGAACAAGAATACCGTACTCTACTTACACATAACAAGCCTATAAGTACATTAAATGTATAAAAGAGGGTGGGTAGACACTTGACCAATCTTAATAGACTAAATTAACCAATAATTAGTATATTTTTAGCACAGAGATAAGGGAATATTATGAACCACAATTAAATCATAGCAATTTGAGCAACCTATATTTAGCAAATCAGCCAATTAAAATTTGGCAGCAAAACATATATATCATGTGTGAAATATGGTTTAAATACATGATAGCAGCAGAACATGTAGTCATCCTTTATGAATCCTGCCAGTTGCCACAGCTAATGTCCTTAAAGCAAGAAATTGCTTCTTTGGCAAAAATCAGAGATTAAACAATTTGGCTAGATAAATTACGATGCAATCAATGTATAATAAATAGAGTAAACCACCATGTTAGTCCTCCAAAGACACAAGAGTAATCAAATTGGTCCTTACTACATATGTCAAAAGAATAGGAAGATAACATTGACTATAGCTCTCAGTAATGGTGTCCTCACAGATCGAGGGCATTTGAATGAATGTGACATCGTTTATGTCATTGAAGGCCTTATTAGATCTTGACTATGAATGGAGGACAAATGATCAAAGACATATGAAATGACAAGGGAAAAGAAGGATGAGTTGCTGATCTAAGGATGGGATAAAATATAAAATTAGGTTAATAAATTAGAGAGAATAGAATAAACATCTTTACATGTAATTCAACAGGGATAAAATTATCTTATTTTCTAATTTGGTAAACAATATTGTTGAACAAAAGATAGGAAAATATAGGGAAAATTCAAGCCAAACTTACGAAGCGTGATCATATGAACTAAGAATTCCCTTGTGAGGCCATGGATAGCTTGGACACATGCTAGGCCATGCTCAGCTTCATCAACTGTTGCCATTGTTGAAAAACTGAGAAGACATGACAAACCAGCTCCAATTAATGCAAGTGCTCTTAAGGACAGTCTGCCAGTAGAGCCAGCAACATCATCTTTTTTTGCTACGATGGGTGACAACAAGGGAGAGTTCTGCAGTGAATATACAATAGCTATTAGCAATAGCAACAGACACAATCATCTTGTTGCATGGGAACAAATTTTTTATCAACAAATTGAAACCATGCCACGAGCATAAAATCCACATATAAGTCTGTAAAAGGATTGAGCTTATATTGGAAGATAGATTATATTGATTGGATCCAACCTCTCAACCCTCTTGCATGTTTGGCCAGCTAATGATTGTTTGGGAAAATAATCAATTTCTCTAGAAATATTCCTCAAGAAGCTGGCAAAGAAAGTGATTATTTCCTCAAACAAAGCTAATCTAAAGACATACTTGACAAGGTTAAAAAAAAGCTAGCAAATGCCATACAAATATTTCTAGATATATGAGAATTCAAAAGACAGATTTGTATTTCATTATAGTCTCTTTTCCACTATTGGGATCAAGTGAAAAAAATATTATAAAGGGCATATAACTGCTTCTGTTCCTCAACCTTAATATGAGCTTCCATAATTTGCAATTAAAATATAGAAATTAACACATTATTGTCTTTATATGTAAACTCTATTCAGCGACCAATACACAATAATGTGTATTAACTTGTAATGATTTAAAAGTTTGGCAGGGTACTGAAGTTTGGAAGTTAGCAATAAAAGTAATTGTAAAATCAATTTGCAAATAACAAAAAGAAGGAAACACATTCAATGGTTCAAGGTTCAAGTAAATAAATGGAAGATAATAGAAATCTAAAAGAAAGAAGCAAACCAATATTTTTTGTGCAAAGAAATTAGTAATATTAATCCAAAGAGTGCTACAGAACCGAGACATAGATAGAAAACAAGGTTTCCATGTAAGCTAGTCCTCAATCTTGGTTTCACTGTGAAGTCTCCAGCATCTCCATGGAAGGTGAGCATTTCAAAATTCAAAGATGAGGGACTACCTTTGTGATTTGAGAAAGTAAGAAAGCAAAATGATTGCAGAAACAAGAGCATCGGCAGCAACAAAGGGTACCGTTTATTTTACGCGTTCCGCTTTTCAAAATCAAATTCAGAGCTAGATGCCTTCTCAAGGTGGCCTCCTTGAGGCTGGGAAAGCTTTGGGGCTCGACCGCCACCAGCGCGGCCTTAGTCACCTTAGAGTGCCGCTTCAATCCTGATTTCTCACCGCCCCCGCCGTCCTTCGACAACCTTTCCCGCCACAGCTTCCACTCCTCCGCAGGATCCGATGCGGCATTTCACGACATCTCCTCCCTCATCCTCCGCTTCCCTCCCGACTTCCAGCACCAGCTAAGCACCAAGGGTGCCACAGCTGCAGCAACATCGGCCTCGCGCAAATCGTCGTCGCTTCGTGGTCTAACAACAGTGACAATTCTCCGACCGTTGGGGCTCCGGCCCTGCCCGCGGCCACGACCACAAACGCCGTTACAGTGCCTCTCCCTCCTCGACCTCAACCTCCAATGTCGCTGTGTGGGTTTCAAAATTTCGGGATCTCAAAAGGGAAGAGAAAAATAGAGTTAGTTTTTTTTTCTGGTTTTTCTGCCTTGTGGGTTTCGACACGTCGAGATAATAAATGAGGTTAGTTTTTTATTTAAAATAATTTTATATCTCTTTATCTTTATAAAAATGAAAATTATCTCATATCTTTTATCTTAAGAAACTTCACTATATAAGACAGAGATATTAATAATTAATCACATGACTAATTACAATAACTAATTATATGATCTAATTTTGATATGTAATAATATAATATTATTCTTATTTTATGGATAACTTGCACATCTATAAAATAATATTCTTTTTATATTAATTACATTCTTGGTACTAGTAAAGAATATAATAATATTCAACTAAAATATGTATTTGATTAAATTAAGTTCTCTAATTTAATTATCAAATAAATTATTTTTCTTTTGCAAAGATTGGAACACTCGTTTGTGTGTCACCCTGTAGGTTCAATACTAAATCGATACTAAATTAATCATAATTAATTTACTAATCCAGGTAGACGTCTAATAACACTCCTTAATGCTTGGGTAACATGAAATAACATCTTTTAGTTTCAAGAACCAATAGAAGAATAATGTAATATTTTCTTCCATCATTTACAACTAAAGGTTAATTCTAGAGTGTAGTATTATTGTCAAACTCTAATAAGCTAACACATTTAATCAATGAATGAATTAAAAATCTATTTTCTTGTTTCATTCAGTTGTCATGTCTAAGTTTTTAATTCTATCATAGAACTCAAACTCATTATATATAATTGATGGACTCCTTCTTGATTAATCAATAATTGTACAAGTATTTAATCATATATAATATTCATTCAACTAGTGTTCTAAGGCATTAGGTGTCCGAATTTAAAACATAATAAATAACTTGTTAATTACTATGATAATCTTGTCAAAGAAAACTATTATATTTTTTTGGGGAACTTCCTATTGACATATGAAGGTAATATTAACATTTAAAAATTCTCAATTGAGTCAGTTCAATGATGACATCCACATGTATATCATCTCTATATGCAATTTAGTAAACGAGATACATTCATCTTTATCCAATAAAGATCATTACATATATATTGATCTATCCGGATTATCGATATCCTATTTATAATAATCCTTACATCAAGAACAATTTAGAATAAAATTATAAGTAACTTGTTTCTCATTATCATAATATCTATCATGATAACAAATCTCTAATTTAATAAAACAATAAATATGATAATAAAATAAAGAATAATTATTTACTTAAATTGATAATATGATAGATTAGATCATGGACATACACTTTCACTATAACAAAAATTGTTATTACCAAAGGAATATTCCCACGGAATATATTTCGTCAAAAATGTTTGAATTACTGACAGATTTTACCGACGGAATAAATTCGTAGGAAATGTTTAAATACCGACGGATTTTACCTATGGAATATATTCCGTCGAAAATGTTTGAGTTAGTGACGAATTTTACCGACGGAATATATTCCATCGGAAAATGTTTGAATTATATGTCAAACTATTTTTTTGACGTGTTAGCCTCTCAATAAATTCAGCTTGCTGTGCACTTTTTTAAAGCACTTCTGCTCACCTCCACCAACTTTATCTCTCTTTTACAATTTGAATTTAAAATTCCACCCTTAGTCTCTCTCTCACGAACGACATACATCCAACTCAATCTCTTCCTTCCTTCTCTCTCTTTCTCTTCTAGGCTTCCTTCTCCCTCTCTAAGTTGATCCCACTCTGCTTTTGCACCGTCACCGTGTCGCCTTCTTCACCAAATCCCTCTCCTCTGTCTTTCTTTTTCTCTTCCTCCATCTTCTCCTCTCTTTTCCTTTTTTTCTCTTATCTCTCTCTCTCACTTCCTCAACCTCTTTCTTTCCACTACAGCTCTGTGCTATTACTCTCTATGGCCCAAACGCAACGCGGCTTCGTCATCGACGAATCTCACATTTCGAGCTACCGAGTCAAATTGTTCGTTGAGTCACGTCACCAAGTCCGATCTTCCGACATGTTAGACGGCCTGCTCGGTGAGGATTCATCGCAAAATTGTTCAACGTTGTGATTTTCTCTGCTAATTTACTTTTTGATAGCTGTTAACTGATTCGGCTTGAGAATGTAATTATTGATATTTGTGTTATGCTTCTTTTTTTTTTTGGTGAATTACCGACGGATATTTTTGTCAAAAATTACTGACGGACAACAAAAGTTCGTTGGTTAAAATTTTCTACGACCATTTTACCAACAGATTTTTGTCCGTCGGACATATTCAGTTACCGACGGATTTTATGGGTTACCGACAGATTTCTGTCGTCAGAAATACCCTTTTTCTATAGTGTTTTATCCCTAACAATCTCCCACTTGCTTTAGAGTCAATCACTCATGTATTTCATTACTAATTCAACTCATGCTCACCAAACTACTTAGTTTTAAATTTTGAGTCTCCATAAATGAGGTGTAATCTTAGTTCTTTTTAAGTACTTAAGAATGGTCTTACCCACTTTCAATGCTCCCCACCAAGACTTTCTTGATATCAACTTGTTACACCTAATGCATAAATGATATTAGAACATGCAAAAATCATGTCATATACAATAACTCCACTATGCTAGCATATAGTACTCTGGTTATGTATTCAATCTCTTCGTGAGTTTTAGGACAATCCTCCCTAATGAGAGTAACTTCAATTCCTATTGACAAATAGTGACTTTTGGAGTTTCCATGTTAAACCTCTTTAGGATGGTATCAATGTACCTAGATTGGGAGACACCAAGCAACCTTCTAGATCTATCTCAATAAATCTTATTTCTAAAATGTTGATTGTTTCTCCCAAATGTTTCATGGATAATATATTAGTAGTCAAATCTTTCTTCCTTGCATTGTGTATTATTTTATGTCATCTACATATAAATGTAATGCTCCCATTGACCTTTTTGTACTCACAGTTCGTCTTCATAGCTAACAAGATTGAATCATTCAATTATCTTGTTAAAATGAATGCTCCGACTTCTACACACTTGTTTCAATCCATAAATGAATCATTGAAACTTGTAGATGAAAATAATAGGAATACTTTACAACAACCAAGAGGGGGGTGAATTGGTTGAACTTTGGTATTTTAAAACAATTTCAAATCAGAGTTTTCAGGATCTTTATCACTTTTAAAACCAAGAAACTTTTACTCAATCAAATAGCTCAGTCCAAGAATTCAATAGCTCAAAACCAACATTGTTGTACAATGAATATGATTCAAAGAATTAAAGATAATTAATAAGATGAGAATAGAAATAATAACACAAGCAATTTATACTGGTTCACTTCAAATAATGAAGCTACATCCAGTTTCTTCTAACCAACACTAGGTTACAGTTCCACTATTATAAAAATATTCTTACAAGCTTTTACAAGAATCTCCCCTTTATCAACCCTAGACAAAGAACAGAAATCTAAAACCCTATTAGAAATCTAAGGAGAAAGATCCAGAGAACACTACTCTGATCTTTAAGCTAGAGAATCCTTCTCTAGTCCCAAGCTTTAAGAATCAAAATTACAATAGCCAATTCAACACAAATTTTGTAAGCAAAATTACAACCAATCAATTAAGGAAAGAAAACACCTGATGATCCAGTGAATGACATGCACATGAATGAACAAATTAGGTTGAAAGATGAAAAACAATCTCAGAACATCTTCTTCCTTAACCTTTGAAAGTATCTTCTTGCTTTAAAGAATCACTCAATAACTCATAAATGTTTTAGTGAAAGCAAGAACTCATAGAACCCAGAAAAATCACTTAGAACGTGTTTAGAAAGCTTATTTTAGCTCAGAATACGAATTGATCAAGTTATAAAAACAAGCTGACTATTTATAACAAACATTTGTAACTGTCAGTAATCGATTAAACGCGCCATATAATCGATTATTTCACTCATGTAATCAATTAAATCATTCTGATAATCGATTAAAGTGTTCTACAAGAATCTGAACATGAGCAAAAAACAAAATAATCGATTATTTCATCTTGTAATCGATTAAGACAGGAAGTTTCATAAACTTGAAATACACTGTGTAATCGATTATGGATTCTGGTAATCGATTAAACCAGGAAGCTTTAGAAATCATATTGAACTATGTAATCGATTAATATATTTGGTAATCGATTAATGCATTGAATCTTATGTGCATTTACATATAATGTAATCGATTACTGAATTTGATAATCGATTAAGACAGGAAGATGGTTTTTTTAGTTTAGCCTGTGTAATCGATTACTACTCTTTGGTAATCGATTCTTCCAGCAGTGCTTGAAATCATGTATAGCAATGTAATCGATTACTACCTGTTGGTAATCGATTAAAGTGTTCATCAAGGTAGTTTATATGAAAACGAAGGTCAAATAATCGATTATTCCGATAGGTAATCGATTACATTGTTCTTAAAAACTTTTCCAAAATAAACCAAGAACAAAATAATCGATTATACTTTTAATGTAATCGATTAATTCAGTACAAAAACATTTTTCCAAAAACCTTTGATTTAAATCAAACACTTGATCATTTTACTAAAGCCTTGTGATTTTTATTACTCAAGCTAATTGAATTAATGAATGATATGAATGCAATGCAATGCACTTGAATCACCAGAATTGCTTCTTTCTTACACATTTAACACAAATCATTCTTCAAGGCATCCAATGCATGTTGAAAGCTCAAAACCAAAGCTTGATCCTATTCCATTATTCAAATAGCTCCTCTGAAACCAACAGTAGACTTTATTATGATTAGACAAGGGTGTGAATCCCTCGAGTTGTATCATATAAACATCCTTTTTTAACTCATCATTAAGGAAAGTCATTTGTCACATCCATTTCATGTTTCATGATCATAGTATGCTACTATAGCACGAAAAATCTGTATTGATTATAGCATTGCCACGGGATAAAAGTTTCGTCATAATATATACATTTCTTTTGACAATATCCTTTGGCAACAAGGCAAGCTTAGTAGGTCTCGACCTTTCTATCTGCTCCAATCCTTTTTCTTGTAAACGCATTTACAACCAATTGGTTTTATATCCTTTGAAGCTTCAACTAAAGTCTATACTTTGTTGATCTTCATTGATTCCAATTGGTTTAACAACCAATTGGTTTTATATCCTTTGAAGCTTCTTGCCATTTCTTACAATCTAAGCTTCGTATAGTCTCTTCATAGCTTCTTGAATCATCATCATCATGATAAACCTCATTTGATGTGTCATCTAAGACCATCAAGTTTAATCTATCATGTGCATGATGCACTCAAGTAGATCTTCTAAAAGGCTCATGCATTGGGTTCATAGGTTGTTGAATTGACTCTAAGATTGCTTCATGAACCTGATCTTGAACTATAACTGGCTCTTGAACCACAATTGTTGGATGTGATGACCTTTATGCTAACTTTAGAACATTAGAGAAAGGTATCTCATTTTCCAGCTCATAGTCCTAACTTTTTTCATTGGTTAATTGAATTTTATAATAACCCTGAGTGCCAGTGCGTACGGCGCGAGTTTTGGGCGCGAACAGCGTTGGATTCTGTACAATTTTTCTGCAGAATCCTTCTGCATAACTGTGGCGCTCTTGGCGCCAGGGTGGCGCTATCAGCGCCATGGTTCTGAGGTGTGGCGCTCCTGGCGCCACAGTCTCTAGAGTGCCGCGCTCTTGGCGCGGGAGTGGCATCCCAGCGCCAAAGGTCCTGGTGGTTGACGCCTGGGGCACCAGGCTGGCGCGGGTGGCGCCAGACCACCCAGAATACATGTTCTTCTTTGCAGTTGGCACGAGTGGCGCCATTGTGGCGCGGTTAGCGCCAGAGTCTCTGGATATTGGTGCTCTTGGCGCGGGTTCTGGCACTGGAGGCACCATAGTCCCTGGATGTTGGCGCTCTTGGCGCCAGAGGTTCTGGAGGTTGGCGCGGGGTTGGCGCGGATGGCGTCGTGGTCACTTGCAGCTGGCTCGATCAGCGCGACAGCTCTGACAGGACCACTATAAAAGGCTGGGGTCGCGATTTTGGGAGAGAAAACATTTCCTTCTTCTTCCTCCAGTACCCCACCTCCATTGTTGAAGCTCCAAGCTTCATTCCTTCTCTATAGTTCACCAAAAACACTTCCGTAAACACCATTCATGATGGAAAACACTTGTAGAGCTTGAATCCTTCCTCATTTCTCCTTGAAAACCCCCAAATCAAAGAATCCCTTTCTCAAGGGAAGTTTGTAGAACTTGAGTTTAGCGAGGAACGGCGACGATTTGTGGTTATCCAAGCTATGGGGAGTCGTCCTTGGGCCTTCTTACCATCTTTGAGGTAAGAAACTCGAGATTCACCGCTTGATTTGTGAGTTGGGGTTTTGGGTGAATAGTGACCCACTTGTGATAGAGCTAGTAGTAGCCTTGGGTCCTTTGGAATCATGTGTTTAAAATGTTGTGAGGATGTAGGATTAGCTCTTAAATGTGAGTTTGGTGAAATTTGATTTCTTGGCTCTATATGATGCATGTATAGTGATATGCTGAGTTGCTTGGCTGTGTTTTGACATGCAAGAGCCTTGGTTTGTGGCTTTGATGGCCTTGGGAGGCTATTAGAATGGTGTTTTGTGTGTGAAAGAATCGTTCAAGCCATGTGTGAGCCTTTGAGCCTTGGGGCTTATGTAGAGCTTTGAGCTCTTGATGTTGGCTTGCATTAAACACTACTAGAAAAAGGCCTTTTAACATCGTCAATTTAACATCGGTTCTTCATAAAATCGATGTTAACGAAAACGCGGTGGCATTTTTGTAAATAAAGAACGTTGTTTACATCGGTTTTATGAGGAACCGATGTTACTGTAAGATATAATACATCGGTTTTTTGAAAACCGATGTTACCATCAGAAAATCAAAACCAGCAACATCGGTTTTTGGAAGAAAACTGATGTTGTGGACTTTTAAATTTACATGGCTCTTTTATAAAACCCTAAAACCCTTTTTTTCTGAAACTTTTACTCTAACTCTTCTCTCGTTCTTCCTCGCTTTCTCGGCCTCTTGCTTTCCCGACGACGACTCTCTCGCTCTCTCGTCTTCTCGCTCTCCCTGTTGCGACTCTCTCTCAGTCACTTTCTTGCCGTCGATCTCGCAGCAGCGGCACTAAAAATCTGAAGGTTAGCATATAAATCTCCACTCATATAAATTTGTGTTCTTTTCCACTCATATAAATTTCCAATTTTTTATGCGTTTTTCATATTAGAAGCTCAGACCCAGGGATTTTCTGTAGTTTGCTCCCCAACAAGGTCTCCCCTTTCTCTCTCATTCACTTTGTCACGTATGCTTGCAAAGATAAAGATGAAAACTTTTCTTTTAAGTTTGAAAATGCCACATCTCTGTGTTGGCACAATCTCTGATCTGTTTTGTTATTTTTGTTTTTGCAGGAAAGAAGCAGATTGTGTCTTTTGAAATGAACAAGAAAGATGTCAGGGTATGCCACATGACCTATTCAAAATCATGTTATTGTTACCTGAGAATGGTTCCCTCAGGACGAAAATTACGTTGCCTCTAGGTTAGATTTTTGGGAGTTCAAGTTTCGATTTTAACATATTGATGGCTCAAAGTTGAAATGGTTTTATTGAATTTGCGGCATCTTGTTATTCCAATGAATTATAATTTCCTGATGTTCAATAGATTCATTAAAAGTATTAGGTGTTTGTTTAAGTCTTTTGATATGTCATTGTTACCCCTTAATTGCAGTGAACGTGCAGCCTCTGTCAAGGTCTCCCACAAATTTCCCTGTTTACACTGCATTGCTTAAACTTCATGAAAGAATCATGGCACTTGATCTTCCTCATGTGGACATCTTTCTCACGGACATCAGGTACTTTGAAGTTTAAACTATTCATTTCATCTTATAATGAAATGAAATTTATAGTGTGTATATGGCTATTTAATAATTATTTAACGGTATAGGATGTTTCATCTTACAATTGATAGTTTTAAATAAGTTGTTTCTGCTTAAAATTATATGGCTGCAAAATATATGAAGTTTTGAGCTTTAATCTTGTCATAAACTTTAAGTTATTCCTATTAAAATAAAAAGAAGCTTTAAGTTATTGTTATTGGAGATGGCAAAGAGTTTAAGTGACTAAACTCTGAACCGAGAAATAGTCTCATAGTTGCCTTAAGAGACCAAAAATTGTAGCAATATTTGGGGGTCCCACTAGATAGCCAAAGAACTTATTGTTATTGTTAGTATTACAAAGGGGTGTTTCGATTATGAGAAAACTGGCAAAGAAATCTTGGTTGGATGCACTGATATTGGTTTAGAATGTTGTGTGCTTGCAGGATTTTTGTTGGTTGGAACTGGTCTTGTAATGATCTAGATTTAGTTTTTGCGTGTGCTCTTTTATTTCATAAAATTTAATTTTAGATAGGTTGTTTCTGCTGAAAATAAGGTGGTTACTAGTTAGGAATTACATGATTCTTTATCCTTTTCTATAATATTGATAAGAAAAGTTGTGTTAATGGGCATATGGATTGTGGGAAAACGGGAAGAAAATGATTGGTCTAATGCACTGATATTGGCTTGGATTTGGGATGTTGTTTACAGAAATATCCTTTATAGAGTTATAGTTTGAAAATTTAATTGTGATTCCGTTAATGATTGGTCTGATGCAATGATATTGGCTTGGATTTGGGATTTGGGATGTTGTCATCTGCTAATATCATTAAATATCTCATCTTCTTTCTACATGACCAAAGTGATTTTGTTCTGAACAAGTAAATTGGTTTTGTACTCTGCCAATTTTGTTCTGTCTTTGCTAAACATTAGTTAGGAAAAAAGAAGAAGGTTTTATTAGGAAGTTGGCAAACTTAACCTCCTTTTCTTTGGAGAAGGAGAAGGTACTGTCTTGTTATTAGATCGTAGTGACCTCATGATTGGAGGAATGCTTTTGCTGCTGTATTTACTGACTGCATGATTATGTTTCCAGACCCAACCTGGTAGCCTTCTGTTTACCAAGTTTGGGAGCAATCAGACAGCACTACTTGATCTTGCTTTTCCGGTATAAGAACCACTGCCATTGCTCTTCTTACCTTGATTTAAAGCTTGTGTATTTCTAGCATGGAAGTTAGAGTTCTTGTCTTTTTTTTGTACCTTCACACTATTCATAGCTTTGAGATAGATCTAAATCATAGTTAATATTGTTATATATAAATTGTAGCTTGGTTGCTTCTGGTTCCTTAAGGAGTTAATTATCAATCCACTATTATTTGTTCTTTTTTCAGGATAACTTTGGTAGACTGCATGATCGGAGCAAAGAAACCCCTAAAGTAATGAAGCAACTTGGTCGTCTTTTCCCAAACAAAGTGACAATACAGCTGCCTCAGGTTTGATGTTAGATTAACTTCAATATGAAATTTATTCCATTGCTATATTCAGTTCATGTATCCATTTTAAATCAACTTGTACAGGACGAGGCTTTACTTTCTGATTGGAAGCAACAATTAGAACGTGATATTGAAACTATGAAAGCTCAGTCCAATATTGTCAGCATCTGATAGTTTTTAATTATGTGCCTCTTTTGCTTTTATTATCCTATGCTTCCTTTTGTTGCATTTTTTCTGCTTGTTTCAATTTTTTCACTTGCTGTGGATTAGTGTGATTTGCCTTTGGAATATGTGGAATCTCATGCATTGGCTTTGTGAAATTTTCCTAACTGCACTTAGTAATGCTTAATGTCATTTTAAAAGTTGTTTCTGTGGATAAAATTCTATTTTGTTTCCTGCTTTTTCAAGCCTACCCATTCTGGACATCCATATCCATTGTTTGATTTACACTGCCTTTTGAATAAGGCCAATTAATGTTAACAAAGTGATTACCTGATTTTCATTTTTCAAATAATATAGAGCTTCATTCTGACCTGTACATGACTTAAGTTTCATTTCTTAAATATTAAAATTCATTTTTGCCATACCATCTGTCAAACATCTGATAAGATTCTTCTAATGATTCAGGTTCTTAACAGGATTGGATTGGATTGCCCTGACCTTGAGACTCTTTGCATCAAAGACCAAACCCTTACAACTGAAAGTCGGTTCCTTTTTTCTTTTTTAATATTACGTATGAAACTATTTTTCCAGCTAAATATAAGATGTTTAGATTTGCTGCCTTATTACTGATAAAATCCTGTATTCTTTCCTGTATTCTTTCATGCCGTGAAAAATTACAAATAAGTTAAAGTAGGACTTAAATATATGTTTATGGTTTCTTTTAAGTTAGTTATTTTTTTTAATTTATGTAAGTTTTTTTTTTAATTTTAGCTTTTGTAAGTATTTTTTTTTTAATTTTAGTCTTTATAAAATATTTTGCTTACTTTTAGTTTTTATAAAAAAAATTAAAAAATTTGGTCCATGCAAGAACAAACTTATATGAATTATATATGAAAAAAAAATTAAAATCTTACACGAACCAACATTAAAACAATATATAAACTTACAAGAATTAAAAATAAAAAAAAAAAATCTTACGGTTAACCAAAATTAAAAAAATATCAACTTACAAGCATTAAAATTAAAAAAAAAATATAGGAATAAAATAATTTATATTATTTTAGTCCCTATTTTCTACAATGAACGAAAACACATCTTATGCCTAAAAATTAGCTATAAGGCTCTAGGTGCAAAAATTGGCTCTAGGCGTATTGGTAGGTGGGAAAAGGTTTGCCCAAAGATGATTAAAAAATGCACTGGTTTATTGTGGATTCTTAAAAAAATATCATTAATAGATTAACTATGAAAAATACTGCACGTGCTAGTAAAAGAGTGAACATAAATTGTTGCATTTCATGTTCATGGTAATTTTTAAGTTGTTCGAGTGTCACTTTTTTTTTATCCACAAGTATTAATCTTTAATAGTTAATTTTTGTTAGTTGAGTTTCATTTGTGATAACTTGGGGTGATAAATGATAACTATAGCTTGCATAAATTATTTGGGTGTTACACCTTATGCGTTATTTATTCGCATCTTCATTAAGAAATTAAATAATTTTCTTATTAAAAGGAAACAACCTTGTCAAGGTAAAAATAAATAAAAATTCTTAAAACTTCTTTTTTTAATAACATAATAAATCTTGTTTTAAATGATAAAATCTGAGATAGGATCCTATTACAGATACCCAGTCAATAGATAGGTGTTCTTAGCATTGAAGTTGTTATATTATGAATTAATTAGAAATCATTCTATTATAAAATTGCATTGAATATTTTTACCTTATAAGTTAATATTGATATTTTTGTCCCCATGATTACTCTAAAATTTGCTTCCAAGAATTGAAAGACACTTCTTGTTTTCATGATTACTTTGAAATTCGTTGCCATGCCATGTCCTTAAATTTGTTCATGTTGAGAATAAATTGACTTGTTAATATTTTAGAGTTTCTTATCTTTTATAGTAAGTTCTGAATTATTAAGATTATCAGAGGTTTTTGCAGATCAAATTTGCTATAATCATGGTGCACTCCTATGCCTCTTGAGCCAGTTGATAGAGGACATTATAGTTAGAAATAATGAACAAATACAGGTAAGCCAGTAAATTCAAATTATTTAATACTTGATGTAAATTCTTGTGTTTAATCAAGTATGTCATTGGTTATTGACCTTTACTATTATTATTATTATTATTATTATTATTATTATTATTATTATAGTTTATATTTTTCTTTGAATGTCATGTTTGTTATCTCCATACCTTTTAGATGTAACTTTTCTACTTTTAATGAATATTGGCATTTTTATCTAATATGTTATTAATTATTGTGAACTGGATTTTGTTCTAATTTCATATAAGCTTGAACTCCATTTGTAGCTTTTGTATCTTTTAAAATTACAAGAATAGAACTAAAGAGAATAGGCCATATTTTTTTTAAAAATGATATTCTAAATCGGTTATGTGACAAATGATGCAGAAAGGGAATATACAACATCGGTTTATAAGAAAACCGATGTCGATATATAAATTTAACATCGATTTTTTCAAAAGAACCGATGTTGAATATGCATATTTTAAATTCTTCTTTCATTATTTCTTACTATTTGACATTGGTTATTTAAGAAAACTGATGTTGTGTAATTATGTTAGCATCGGTTTTCGAAAACCGATGTTAACATTTGTACTTTCAACATCGGTTAAAAATCGATGTCGAATGTCCAAAAGAACCGATGTTAAAAGCGTTTTTTCTAGTAGTGATTGAGTCTTGTGATGACTCAAGTGCCGTGTGGGCATGAGGTAGACCACCGAGGGTCTATGATATGGCTTTGAGTGTTGAGCCTTGATGAACCTTAGGTTAGACGACCTTGTGGTTTTGGAAAGGATTGTGATTCCTTTCACTAAAGCGATTGAGAACTGTGTTATGCTTGTATGCCTTGTATGGCTGTGTGGATGTTTGATACATGTTTGTATGCCTTGTTTAGGGCGTGACACCACGGGTGTCAGTGGCGTAGGCCACGAAGCAAGGGAAGAACCGCAGAGCTCGGCTTTGCCAGGTAAGTTCCTGGTCCCTTGGGGATGTTTCCCACTTGCTTGTGTTCCACCATACTCCGAGGGAGTAGTGGTTACATTCATGATACATGCATTATTGGTTGTTGCATACTCATGATGATATATGCTTGTATCTGTGCTTGAAACATGTATGGAGCCTGTTATTTAGATCTTCTGGCCAGTTAGATATATATGGACCTCCCTAGGAGTAGAGGGCACCTCCTAGTTTGGTTTGCTCATGGTTGATTGGATCCCGGGGTGATGATGATCCCCTAAGACCAAGAGATAGGTGTGTCTCGTCGCGGTTGATTGCCTATTCTTGGAGGTACCATATACGTGCGTCCATGCGTAAGAGGTAGCTCCCAATGGGATGGCACGGGTGTGAATTTCGGTTTCACACTGAGGTCGGCGTTGACGCGGTCCGCTGTACATAGAGCAAGATAGCTTGCTTGTATTGTTATGAGGGCCGGGAGACCAGTTTGTTGTGATACCCTGATGACTTGTGTCATGGTGAGTGAGCCAAGGTGGAGGAAATGCCTCCAAGGACCCTGAGCTTACTGAGATGTTTATCTCACCCCGTGTGGGGCTTATGTTATATTTCAGGTGATGCTTCTGGTAGAGAGGAGCGGTCTCAGGGCAGGAGGCCCCAGTAGAGACGGTACCTGCTTGGCTGTGAGGCAGCAGTGGAGAGCTTGGAGCTCGGCTTAGTTTTTGATGTTTTGTACCCCTGTAGAGGGAAGACATGTGTGTGCACATGTAGTCTTTGTTTTATACATGTCTATGTATGCATGCCCTCGTGTGAGAAAGGATCCTTGGGATCAAAAGCACTCGGATGCTTATTCTTTTGTACAGACACTTTGAGTGTCAGATGATGTATTTTGTACATAACCTGCTTATGTTATGTAAATGATGATGTTTCCTTCTGTTTATATCTTTGAGATATTTATATTATTTGCCTATGGTTATGGTTGTATGATCTGGATCAACAGGGGCTTGTGTTGCTTTGTGATGAGATGCTTTGATATTCCATACATAATGTAATCAAGAAATATGATTTTTGATTTTATGCTTCTGCAAAGTATGTTTTTAATTAAGTGATTAAGCGCTAATCTGATATAATGATAATGATAATACACCGGGTGCATACGGGGTGTTACAAATTTCATCAAGCTCAATTTCTTTACCATGAATTTCTCCTACAAGGAATTTCCTTTCTAAAAAATAACTTCTCTTGTCACAAACACTTTATGGTCTGAAGGTTGGTGGAAACAATATCCCATAATTTTTTTTGGATACCCAATGAATCTACATTTCTCAGACATTGCCTTAAGTTTTTCTATTTGCAATATCTTAATGTAAGTGGGACAATCTCAAACCTTACTATGTTTGAGATTCATTCTAGCCCTTTCCACATCACATAAGGAGTTGTAGATACTGATTTTGTAGAAATTTTATTTGACAAATAAGTTACTGCTTCTAAAGCATATATGCACATAAACTTACTAAAAGATCATAGGTAACTTGATTCTCATAGTCAATTAGCATATTAAACATCTTACGCATGAGAAAAATTCTTAGGTAATGATACTAATCTTCATAATTGGATCCAACCAATTTTGTTGCAATATTTCTTAACTGAAAAATTTCTTAAAACTATGAATGAGTCACTTGGTTGTTAAGTTGCTTCTCAAACATATTCTGAGACATAACATATCACATATATTTTTCTAAGACATGATGTATCACATACACTTTGAAAAGATAATTATACCAAATAAGTATTTGGTTGTCAAGTCAATCCTATTGGTATCTACAAATTAAATTTAATACTCCTCGGGTAGTTCCGATGTTTAGTATAAAAATAATTTCAAAATCCACATCTCATGTTGTATTAATTAATTATATGTCCCTTGGTTGTCAGATCATTCCTTATTATTAATTAAAAAAATAACTTGCATCAAATGCTTTTATTATAAACTATAAGTCTCCTAGTTGTCAAGTCATTCCTTGTAATAAAAATAATTTTCATCACATGCTCCAATTTATTTTTTAATTTAGAAGTCTCTTGTTAGTCAAGTCGTTCCTTAAATAAAATAAATCAAAATAGTTTGCATCGTATGCTCCAATTTATTTTCAAATTACAAGTCTCTTGTTAGTCAAGTCGTTCCTTGTAATAAAATAAATCAAAACAGTTTGCATCATATGCTCCAATTTGTTTTTAAAACCACAAGTTTCTTGATATTCTGGTCATTCCATGCAATTAAACAATTTAATATATAAAATAAACTAAATAATATATCACCATATAATAAAACACATATCATCATATGTATTGTCATAAAGACTGTAAACAACATGTGGAGAAACAAAATTTTGCTCCTAAAATAAGATTTTTTATAGTCATTGACAAGATAAAACTTGAATTAAATCATTTTAATTTGAAATCTTATTTCTATGTTAGTTGTTTGGAATAGAATTAACTTTTGTAGGCAACTTCTTTGACCAGCGGAATAAAGAGATTTTTTTTAAAAAAAAAAATTGGTGCTTCCGTATAATAAGAAAAAAGGTAATTGTGTTTTTTAGTGTTCAATCTAAGGCTCTTCTTATAACACACGTATGAAACTTCTTTTTCTAGCAATCCAGGAAAAAAAAAACTCACATGCATTCTTTCTTGTTTCTAAGTAAGGTTTAAATTTAAAAACAAAATTCATTTTTTGTTTCTATATGCTAGTTATTAATATATTTAAATTTAAAACATTTTTTCTATATGTCAATTATTAGCATATTTAAAACAAAACCTTTTTTTTGTTTCTAATCAATAAATCAAATATCTTCATGCAAAAAATAATAATCAAAATGATATATAATATCACATATTTTTAACTTTTATCATTATAATCAAAATCTTGGTACAATCCTATAATTTATATACTACAACATATCTTTATATATTGCAATCATATAATATATCCGATCTATATTATATGTATATAATAATATAATAAAAAACTTACATATATTATCAATAATATATAACAATCTAATCAATAAGTCAAATATCTATATGCAGAAGTATATAATCTGAAGTATATATCATATTGTCGACATAATATCATATATTATTGACTTTTATTACAATAATAAAAAATTTTGTACAATCCTATAAATTGTATACTACAATATATCTTCATATATTGCAATCATATATTATAATAACAATCGTGAAAAGAAATTGATAGAGGACTATCTAAGGATCATGATGATGGGGGTTCATTACAAGCCAAAGGTCTAGAAGGAGAGCTTGAAGCACTTCCTTTGGTGAGCTTTGAAGGACCCATGACAAGAGCTAGAACTCAAGCCCTTCAAAACCACATAAAAAATGTCATATATCTTGTGGACAAGCATGAAGAGGCACACCAAATTCAATGAAAACACATCAAAAAAGTCTTTTCTGTTGTAATAAGCATTTGCTGTCTGTTTTAATCGATTAAATATGTCTGTAATCGATTAAAATACAAATGCTGTCTGTCTGTCAGTCTGTTTTTCTGTCTGTCTGTCTGTCTGTTTTAATCGATTATTTCGTTGCTGTAATCGATTATCTGTCTGTTGTAATCGATTACGACATTGCTGTAATCGATTACACAGTGCAGAACGCTCTGTTTTAATCGATTACGCTTCGTTTTAATCGATTATTTTCATTAAAAATGGTACTGCAGCTTCCTTTTTGATGTTTTCATGTATTGGGCTTTTATATTTCCGTAAATAGGCCTGCACCAACGTTTTTAGGGGTTTATTAGAGGTCTAGCCCTACAAATACTCAGACTTTGCTATTTTTGGTTAACTTTGAGATTAATGAAATTGAGCTTTTGCTTAAATTGAGAGCTTAGCCTCTTGTTGGTTCTTGATTGAGACCAAATTGATTCTTATCAAGGGAGCTTTCCTTTGTGGCGAATCCTCCTTCGACTTATAGTTCCAATTGGGGATCGTGGCGTCATTCTAAATCATTCCTTAATCTTCTCCATTTTTCTATTTGAATTTCAAGCCCTAATTCATGGAGTCTTGAAGATTACAATCCGGAAACGATCCAAGCCAAGCATTCGTGTCTTGGTGGTCATCATTTGGTAATCAGAGCTTGATTCCGGAAAGTATTTCGTAAAAATTTCTATCTATGTTATTTGCATTTTCGTTTTTATTTTTTTTTTCCGGAAAATGAAAATTGAAAATCATGATTCTTGGTTGTTTGTTGTTCTTTATGTGTTTCTTGTGTGATTTTTGAGTTTATCTTACAATTGTCTTCATTTCCCCTATGGTTTTGTTGAATTTGGAGTTGTTTTGAATATGGGTTGTTCTTCGTGTTCTTCGTGTTCTTCATGAAACTCATAGCATTGCTGGAAATTTTCTGAGTTTGATTCATAAAATTCTGTCTAGAGAGTTTTGGGCCGTTTTTGCAAATATCAAAAGTTCAGGTCCTAAAAGATAATTTATGAAGGACCAATATGCAATTATTAAAAAGTATTGTGGGGTCAAAATGAAAATATCAAAAGACATGAGGACCCAAAAGTAAAAAAAAAACTGAAAAAAAAAATTATTGTTAGCCCTCTCTTAGTGTATGTTTGTTATTGTTTAATAGCACTTTCTTTTACATCTTCTATTTCTATAATTGTCTTTCCTTGGCTTTCCTTTTGAGTTGTGCTTTTCTTGTTGAGCTTTTATTGCTTGTCTTCTAAATTCCAAGGTTTTGTCTTAGAGTTTTCTTTCTTCCTTGACATCTT
>PYAF01003442.1:123456-139638 GCA_007407185.1 Glycine tomentella
ATATAAACTGAATATCTAAATATTCCTATCTTTATGGAATAAAAGATATAAACTAAATATTTAAATATTCCTATCTTTATGAAATAAAAGATATAAATTGAATATCTAAACATTAATATTTGTATGGAATAAAAGATATAAACTGAATATCTAAACATTAATATCTTTATGGAATAAAAGATATAAACTAAATATTCCTATCTTTATGGAATAAAAAAAATATAAACTGAATATCTAAATAACAATGTGAACACATCATAAAAATGTCATTAGTTCAAAATGCTTTATAGTCATTTATTTGGTTCATGAAGATCAAAGTGATACAAAAATCAAGATTTGAATACGGGTTAATTTTACAAAACTCAAAGCCACGAAATTGAAACATGTTTCATTGATACTATTGTCTTCGATCTTCAGATGGGTTGACTCGACCCAGTTTCAACCAAAATAAAAATCCAATGATTTTCTCAATCATTTTCAATACCGAAATCGAAAGCTTAGAAATCAATTTCCATATGATTCCAAGGCTTCTTAATAATTAAAACGTTCAAATAAAATATCCATATTTCAATGAAACAATATTTGACATATATGACTATCAAACAAAAGTAAGGCAGAGGCAAAACTGGCTCTGATGCCAAATGTAAGAAAAATTAAATAATCTAATCATGCTTATACACAATCAATATAAGCAATTAGATCAAGTGCAGAAAAATTAAGATCATAATTACCTTCGGCCATTGCTAGTCTTGTTTGCTCTAAAGATGATTTGTAATTGTCTGTTAGTCAAATAATATGTAAACAGTTTATGGGTATCCAAACTAATATGATTTTTGGCTTGAAGATCTTCTATGTTTTAACTATCACTCACTGATGTTGTATTGAGATTTTCAGATAGAAAACACAGTGACCTTAACCATGATGCACATCTCCTTTATAATCTCTTTCCATCAAAGAGATTGTTTTTGATATGCATAAAACATGGGCTTAGTTGCTAAAAAGATAAGGGATAAGATTAGCTAATAATATTAGCAATAAATTAATTCTAAGAAGATAAGATAAATGGACCATCTTATATGATTTTAACTTAGTCAATTAATAGAAAATAAACCAAAAGATAAATTTTAAACTAAATCATATTTCTAAAATCTTGATTATTAATTGTGTGAAATGATGTGATGTAAATTTTAAACTAAATCATATTTTTGAAATCTTGATTATTAATTGTGTGAAATGATCTGGTGTGATTTATATAATCCGTCTCATTATGATAAGACTGTGATGGTTTTATAATACATGCCTATTATACTTTTTTTGTCTCTATTAAAATTTAAATGAATATATAAGTCGGTGAATGTGAGATTTGATGCTTTGAAGGGAAAAAAAAAAAAAAAACTATCCGTCCAAAGCTTAGTCAATGCATTCATCTTTGTCTCTTCAAAGTTCAAAAAACAGAAACTTATTAGCAAGCTGGCTGGCCGGCCTTTGGTCAACCAATCAATGAAAAAGGACAACTTTCAGAGAACTTTCTTTATTATACTTCCATCTCCATCTTCGATATCCGTGAGAGAGAGAGAGAAAGAAGCAAAAGAAAATTAACATATTTGAAGTTGCAAAAATTCAAGCTTCACGAACGTGTACTGTAGCCTAGCCATGCTTCTCTGTGTTCTTGCCTGTGAGGATTCAATTCAATTACATACCTTCAATTTTTCAACCATTTTGCTCTTTGTTGAATAGTTTTATTTTTCCTTCGGAGGCTTATTTGTGTTGCTTAGCTGATTCTGGTTCATTTTGCAAGTGCTATTTGCCTTCAAAGTTGTATGTAGTATGATTTCTTTTCTGGGTTTTCTCGTTGTTGCTTAATCTATTTGTTCAATTGGGTTGCTTAAATTTTATATTTTGAAACTTTATGCATCTTTAGTTTGCAGATGCATCTGGGGTATTACTATTCACTACATAGTTGTGTTTTTCTTCTTTCTAGATGGTAATAGTATTATGGAGATTTATTGTTGACAATCATTGGTTTTGTTGAATTAATAGCAGGTTGATCAGAGACTGTGCAGAAGAATTATAGCATAATTGTTTATGCTATGAAATGCTTTTACTATTCACTACATGGTTGTGTTTTTCTTCTTTCTAGGTAGTAATTATATGATGTGGTTTTATTCTTGACAATCATTGTTTTTGGTGATTTGTGTAATTGATAACAGGTTGATCAGAGACTGTGGATTAGAATCATAGCTGATTGTTTATGCAATGAAGTGCTTTTACTATTTCAGAGACAAATCTAGGAGCAGTAAGCAAAGGTCAGCACCTGAACTTAAAGACCAAGAGAAACTCGAGTTTTCAGGACCTGGAAGGGTCACCAAGTCTTCGTGCTCATCTGCATCGCCTCGCGGTATACCTGAACTGTATGAGGAGAAGGGTCAAAATTTGAGGGACTTCTCCTTCACAGAGCTCAAGCGTGCAACGAGTGATTTCAGCATGCTTCTTAAGATAGGAGAAGGTGGATTTGGAAGTGTGTTTAAAGGTTCAATCAAGCCTGTTGACGGGAATGGGAATTCTGTTTTAGTTGCCATCAAAAGGCTTAACAAGAATGCATTACAGGTATGAGACTCAACAAATTCCTTGAGAAGTAATTTGTCAGAAAATGGCATATAAACTTTTTATGTTTAAAATTTAGAGAGCATTTAGAGTTCCTTGGTCCCCATTTCCAGATGAGTAAATATAAAGAGCATAAATTCAGTTTAGATAAAATGGTTAAGGTAGAATTTCTTAGTTGTTACCTCTATTTTCTTTGATGTTGTTTTTATTCATGTAATGTGGTCCATCACAGAAATATCATCCAGCTTTTATGTCATACTTGACTATTTAGAGTTTTTCATTTTATTTTAGTAATTTTCAATGTCAATATTCGTAGCCCATGGACTTGGAATCCTCACAGGTAAGAATACAGAATCCATTACTTGATGTACCTTCAAATTTTATTTTAGTAATTTTCAATGTCAATTATCGGTTAATGAGATGTGCGCTCTATCTTGATGGCAATGGACTCTTTCCTGTAAAATTTTACTTGATTTTGTCATGCAGAAATTTTGGTCAGTCTATCTCTTGATGGATTTTTCACAAAACTAGACGCATGGTCTTTACATGACAAGGTCATATGGATATCATATATGAGAGGATCCATTCCCTATCTTGACTACTCAAACTCGAACATTTTGCCAATACTTAGGGGAATTAATTGCCTTAAATTCACCAAGCCAATATGAGGAGTCCTACCTTAAGATTTGCTTAGGGAGAGATTTGGTCTCAATTGATATGAAAGTTGATCTAAAGATGCATGTACGGTCAATGGGAAAAAGAAAAAGTAAATTTCCAAATTCGTTAAGATTGTATCATACTATTTTTAATTCTTGTGCCTATAAGATCAGGTCAAACATAGATAAAATAACCAAAAAATGGTTTAGTTCTGTGCAAATACTTCTACACCATTGGTGAACCATGTGCGTAGAACCAGTCTAAACTACAAGTCTACAACATAAACAACAAAAGCCTTATCCCACTAGGTGTTAGGTGGAACCAGCCTAAATTTTTTACTACAAGTTGAAAACCTTAGTTACTATAGTGATTGTGGCATTTTCTTGTTCACTGTTGGTGTAAAGTTACACTGATAGAAATAGTGGATCAAAATAGAAAATTTAGTTTTGGTAGCTTATTGCTTTTTTATGTTTGGTATTTCTACAAATTGACAATCACTGTCCATGCACACCTTAGTCCAGTGTTAGGAATGAGGAAACAAGAAATTGTTTGTTATCCATTAGGCTTTTGAACTATTGTGGATATTAGAGTTTTCACTTTTCTGCTTTAATGTTGTATCCTCTGTCTAAAGATCTGAGCAAAGCAATGAGCCAAAGCCAGGTTATCTATGGTATTTAGTCTTTAGCTGTTAAATCCTTGATGCAATACTAGCCAATACTAAATGTATTTGGTCATCAGTATTCCTAGCCTTGGCTCTTTGATCAGCATTTTGATTACAGATGTGATTTTCTTTTTCCTTCAGATAGCTTTAAGATCAATATTAATGATATTGCTGTCTCTGTTACCTCATATACCAATCTACTGAAAGCTGTGCAAAGGATGGTCAACTCTTTTATATCCTTTGCTGGCTCTAAACTGATATTCCTCATCCTGCATGGATCAGAAATTTGCCTCACCCAAAAGAGAGAGTTATGCCATCCTCTTTGCTATCTATATACTCTCTAACATTGGTAAAAACGTGTATATTGGCTACTGGGAGACTGAGACGAGACTTATTTTCTGTTGTTCAGTTATCTCAGAAACGACTAGTGGTACCTCATTACATTATTCCATGTTTTCTATGCATAAATAAGTGAGTCGAGTTAAAAAATGACATCTATAAGTATGCATTATAGTTACTTCTTTCATCCTTTGACCTTAGCTACAAAAATAAGATTGTGAGTGTTGGAAATAATCTCCTTTTTAGGGGAAAAGATCTCTCGCTTAGGAGCTGTATATTTACTGCTAATAAATGGTAGTTGATTTGTATATTTTCTGACTTTTTCCAGACTTATCTCCTAGTTTTCTAGTTTCCACTTCCAGTAGTTATAGATTGAAATTATGTGCTATATATATAGTTCTGCTGAGGATTTTTACAGGCAATTCAGACACTAATCCTCTATTACAATTATTAATTAGATACTTTTCCTGATGTATTTATACTTTATAGCCATATTTTCTACTCGAAAATTTATCTGATTGAATTGAATGTTTCATGTGTTAAGGCATAGTTTACATCTACAGACATTATACTGTAATGTAACTTCATAATTGGATTTCTGCATGTCTGGTATAATTTTTTTAGGTGTAGTTTGCCACTGATTAATGAAGAAGCCATATATTATTCTTATTGAAAAGTACAAAGGGACTATGATGTATTAATGGATCTTTTACTTTAATGTGTTAATTATGTTATAGAAAATATTTCTATGTATCTAAGTTACTATCCTGAAATATCAATTACATTACATTTTTGTTGTTTATGCATGCACATATTTGTGTGTAATCCTTATCTTAGAAGAGCTAAAATGTTCTCTTTTTTTGCTTTTTGCATTGAATATGGTGACATTAGGATATTCCTTTGATTGTGTTTCCTTCTGTGATGTAGGGTCATAAGCAATGGTTGACTGAAGTTCAGTTTCTTGGTATTGTGGAACACCCAAATCTTGTCAAGCTTATTGGATATTGTGCTTTGGATGATGAAAGAGGGATCCAGAGACTACTAGTGTATGAATACATGCCGAACAAAAGCTTAGAAGTTCATCTTTTCAATAAAGCATATGATCCTCTTCCTTGGAAAACAAGACTTGAAATAATTCTTGGAGCAGCTCAAGGGTTATCTTATCTGCATGAAGAATTAGAAATTCAGGTTCCATTTTTAGCAACATGTTTATATATTATTCCTGCTTCTCTCACTAACTGGAGTTAGATATATATATGATCATTCATGTGCCATCACTTAACATTATAAGTTCTATAGAGAGATGGTCCATAACATTATATTGGTGCCTCTATGACCACATGGTCTAGAGTATGATCCTCATTGCCCCATTCTTCTGATTGAATTATGATTTTAGCACAAGGTAGGGGGCACGTTTTGTTGTACGTGTTTCAAGCCCAATAATATTTCACATGATGAGACATGTTAGAAATTAAAACCATTAATATGTTGCATAAATTGAATGGATTAAGCTTTTAAGGGAGTTGCTCCTTAAAAAGAGCAAGATAAACATAAAAAAGAAATACATAAGTTATATCTTCTAAGTTTTGACAAAATACTCATGCAATTATAGACATTAGATTGTTAAGTTCCTTAACTAATAACCCTGATATAAGAGAAGGAAACTTTCACTTCAAGAATATATGCTTCTTTTCCATAGCTTTTAGAAAATCTCTTTTGGGGAAGTGATGCTTACTATCTGTCAACTGTGTTACTGGCAGATTTTTTCTTTCTTTCCCTTTGTCTCATGATGATCCAGTCAATGGCCTGTGTTTTGGCTATTCAAATGTTGGTCTTTGCGTTTTTTTTAGATTAATTGTACTGAAAAGCAGGGAGTCATAAAGTTTAGAATATCTTTTGCAGGATGAGGACCACTAATTTTAATATGCTTCTTTTATTAGCTTAGATAATCCATCCATTTTAATAAATGAAATGTTGCACACATAACAAAGTAGTTTAATCTGTTGATGAAACCTCTGACTTAGGGTTCTCTTCCAACTTAGCCATGATTGGTTTAAACCTCATTCCTTTGAAATGTAGGCTCTTACAGCATTCATAGGGTCTTATATAACTTCATATCAACAACACTGGAACTTATATTCTTTAGATGATGATGGACAACAACATAAGAATTTGAATGTTCATTGTGTTAGATTCCATCTTAAATCCAATTGGCGTTAAGTGAAATGAAGTTGCTCAACAAATATATAAGCTGCACTACGCTGTGGGACTTCTCAACATTTAAAGCTTAATGCCATAATTAAGGTGCAAACTTATGTTGAATATACATAAAAGTCTCAACCCCCTTAAGAATTTAATGTTTTCGAGGTGTAAACTATCTTTATACTAATTGGAGATGAGATTACTCCTTAAGAAAAGGGAGCAAGCAGCTATTGTATAGTTTGTCCGTTTGATTTTGTCAATATAGTAAACTATATACTACAATTTCAACACATAAATTTAGATGATTAACTAACAGTGGCAATTCAATGTAGTAATAACATACTCTTGGATTTTGCATTATTTTTTACTATTTTGTGTTTTTATCTTCTAAACTTTTCTTCCTCTAGTTCTAACAATTAGTATGCTACTGCTCTAGGTGATATATCGAGATTTTAAAGCTTCAAATGTATTACTGGATGAAAACTTTAAGCCAAAGCTTTCTGATTTCGGACTTGCAAGGGAGGGACCAGTAGCTGGTGATACTCATGTTTCAACAGCTGTAAGTGCCACGCCTTATTCAGTAGCATTTGCATATTGCATTGGTATATTTTATTGGTTGATCTCAGGGAATTTTGGTACTGGAGACTATCATGTTGGATTTTTCTGTGGATATAATTTCATTTCAAATTACAAACTTTATTGATACCACTATTGTTGGTGACAGAGCTTCCCATGTTTACTACATAAATATTCTTCTGCATAGATTCTAAACTTAATTTTACTAATAAATATGACTTAACCAAATATACAACTAAAGCTTTGTCATAATAGGTGAAGTCAGTTATATGGATCACATAACGTCATTGAGCTCAACTAAAAATTAAATTCTCAGATATTATTCACCATAAGATCCCTCTTAATAATTTTCTCTGATGTCCTTGATCTTTCTCTCCCCCTTTTCATAAGTTTAAGAACCATGCAATCTACTATCCATACAGGTGTTTCTAGTGACCTTTGTGCATGTCCAAAACCACCTTAACCAATTTAGGTCATTTTTTCTCAATCAATGTCATGTCACACCAAATATCTTATGTAGCTACACATATGACTTACCAAATATAATCCAAAAAACACAAAACTTTAAAGTTTAAATACATGATCATCAAGATTATTCTGAGTTAATGTAATTTTTTATTTATTTTTATGATAGGTGATGGGGACATATGGTTATGCTGCCCCAGATTACATTGAGACAGGCCATCTCACTGCCAAGAGTGATGTGTGGAGTTTTGGGGTGGTGCTATATGAAATACTTACTGGCAGGTGTTCAATGGAAAGAAACAGGCCGGAAACGGAGAAGAAACTACTGGAGTGGGTGAAGCAATATCCTCCTGACAGCAAAAGGTTTGACATGATAATGGATCCGCGACTTCAAGGAGAATATTCCATTAAAGGAGCACAAAAAATAGCCAAACTTGCAGAGCATTGCCTGTGTAAGAGTGCGAAAGATCGGCCATCAATGAGTCAGGTGGTAGAGAGATTGAAGCAGATAATCCTAGATTCTGATGAAGAGCAGCAGCCTGCAGATGATAAAAGTATCGAGGTATCTGAAAATGATCCAGTTGAAGCTGAAGATAAGGCAAATCAATCAGGTTCTACAGAGTTATGGAGAAAGAGGATGGAACATCTTGCAAAACTTGGTGAAAGTGTGGAGAGTGCTAGTAGAAGAAGATTTATGATCCTTCAGAGAGCCAATGTGTCTTCATAGTTACATCCCTAGCAAAATTTCGTTTGGCCTCGGTGTAACTAACTGTGAACTAGGTCCATCCTAGGAGAAATTGTTATATGGGTCTATGTGGTCTTGGTCAATCTTTACATGATATGCTATTAACTTTTTTTCATAAATTGAAGAATGTGGCTATATGTCACGTATAGATTCATCGAGACCACATAGTTCCAGACCATTTAATAATTTCTCTCATTCTCGGCCAACGATGATGGATAGACAAAGCAGGCAAAGTTCTATGTGGTTGATGTATAGAATGGAGAACACTAACAGCACTACATTGCTAATGATCTTTTGAGTGGCCATATATTTTTGTTTGATATGAATGAGAGATATAAATATATTAGTGACCTTTGTATTGTTAATATAGAAACTAGAAAGTGATTCTATGGTATATAGCTTGTCAAAATTTTTTTCTTTTTCTTTTCAAAAGTATTTGATCCATCATAACTTGTTCTCTTTATATCACATTCAGTTCAATAGATTTCACAACTACTAGCACGGACACGGTTTATTTGTTATTGTAATGTTGAGAATAAGTTCGATTAATCCAGCCAGGGGCATATAAGCAAAATGGGCAGATCTACTTGTTTGAAGAGCATATCATTTTTTTGACCAAGTTTGAAGAGCATATAATAGTGTTTAAAAAAAAAACAATGAAAAAAAGTCAAAACGTTAACCATATTAGTTCCTAACTAAATTGAATTATGCCGATTCTTGAACGTGTAATTCTCGCGACAAATTAGTATTTATTTGAAGAACTTTAAAGAGTAATTTGATAGATGAACGAATTTATGGTTTGTTTCTTTCACCGGGTACTAGAGGAACGATTAATGAAAGAAAAGTTTCATATCCCTTGCTAACTTTATCTTTCCTCCAAGTTGGACAAAAAGAGAGAGCGAAATGGGAATAACATTTTATATTGCAAACTTATTTTTTATTTAGGACATGTTTGGATATAAGTTATAAGTATTTTTTAAATCTTTTTTATGGAAAATATAAAAAAAATTAATAAAAAAACTCTTAAAAATACTTTTAACCTTGTATTCAAATAAACTCTTAAAATATTCATATTATTAATATATATATATATATATATAGGATTCATTAATTTATATTTACATACAATTAAATTAAATCCTGAATGTCCTTTTCCTTTTTTTTTACGAAACACACGTATAATATTTGAAATTTGCAATAGGATTAAAATCATGAATTTTTTTAAAGTGAAAAACAAAATATTTTAATTAAAAAATAAGATACTAAAATTGTAAATTTTTAAAAAATGAAAAATAAAATGTCTCAATTAAAAAATAGAAATACTCAAATAAAGGATTTAGAAAATAGATGGATCAACATTTTAGCCTAAAAATTATTTTTTTTCATACATGTTAATATATGATCGAATAATAATTTAAACTTTTATTTCCTAAAAAAATAATCTAAGCTTTTAATTGTAAAAAAAAAATATAAACCTTTATGTCGAGGTTACATTCCAATTAGATTCTTAAAATTTATTTAACAATAATTGAACGTGAAACCAAAACTGACTACAGTTTAATAAATGATTAAACACATGATCAGATTTTGAAACCATGATGTATTTTCATCAACGGTCAATTTCATGATAAATTGACAACTTCCTCCTATAATATATTAATCATTTGGGCACTGATCATATCTCTCTATCATATGAACAGATGTCAAGTTAAAATGAATTTATTGTTTCCTACGTTTCTGTGACTTACTATGCCATTGTTAAGCATTCATCGTTAAGAAGCTTACACGCTATACCTCATTGACTATAATATTTATTAGGTAAGCAGCTTCATCAACTTGAATTAATAATTGACACCTATAAAAACATTTTATAAAATTAAATGACCTGTCACTTTTTCTTTTTGTTCCCTACTGCTAAATTTACATGCACGCATTAAAAATTGGGTCAACGATCCTTAAAAATAATATTGGTCAACCAAATCAACGCCACCTCTTTTCAACTGCGTTCACCCTCTGCCTGGATCCGGTGAGTATAGAATCATTGACTCGTTTTCTGAGTTAGTTGGTCAGATCCAATTTTAATGTGTTATTAATTATCACGTCCTAATCTTGGTGGGGAATTATTTTGTTTTGTATATTCACGCTTTTTGATAGGTTTATATCAAGGTTTAGTTTTTAGTTGTTACTTATTTAATCTAATTTTAGATGCATTTATTAAAGACATATAAAAAAGATATTGGCTCCGACATTTCTTACAATTTTTTTTTTAAAAAAATTAAGAAAATAGACTCATTTACTAGATTAGGTCCCACAATTTTTTCTTGATCAAGTTGAGAAGGTTTTCAAGTAAGAATTTTGGTGGGAAATTATTTAATGCACCCCCAAATTTGTAAAGTTTCCATTTTACCCTTCTGATGTTGTACACTCTCTTCTTCTTTCCATCTTTCTCTTCATCACAAGTGACACCATCATCGAATAGAGCCTGTCCTATGAGAGCACCAACATAGGACTCAGTAGGAGCGAAAAAGGAAGTAAGCATGGTCTAAACACACGACGAGAACATGTGATCTAGTATTGTTGTCGGCAATGTCATTGACTTCACAGTTGTGCTTGAAGAGCATAAGGAAGTTGACTATCGACTTGAGTCAGAGGAGCTTGGAGAGGTAGTGGTCAAGGTCGAGAACGATGCCAAAGGATAAAATTATGCGTACTACAAATTACTCAATCAATAATACATACAAATGTATTATTTATTGAGTAACTATAATACAAATGAAATACAAATTATTCAATCAATACTACATTTTTGTATACTACGGATTAATTAATTTTTGATGTGTGTGACATTGGTGGGTGGTGGCATAATGGTGGGTTTGGTGCAATGTGGAATTGGCGTTGGGTGGTTGCGGTGGACGATGGTGATGTTGGGTGGAGGAGGGGTGCAGTGTTTATGGAGGTTTGGGGGAGAGGTGGTCATGGAGGTTTACTTGGGAGAGGAAGAAAAACGATAATTTATGAAGGACTTAAATAAGAATTGTTAATTTATCATAAACTTAAAATAAATTTAAGTCTAATTATTTTAAAAAAGGCATTCAACAAATTTTTTGGCAAGAAAGATTTGGGTGCAATAAAGAAGATTCTAAGATTGAAGATCAATAGAGATACATAGTTTTAGAAGAATGTTGTGGATATCTTCAGAAGATTATATTGACAAAAATTCTTGAAAGATCCAATATGCACAATTGTTCCATTAGTTGGACCTTTCAAACTAAGCCTCAATGTCCAAAGAATGTAGAAGTGAAAGAAGAACTGAACGAGGTACCTTATTCATCTACTATGGGGAGTCTTATATATGTAATGACTTGTACAAGGCCAATTGTTGCTTATGTCATAAGAGTTGTGAAAAAATTCCTATAGAACCCAAAAAAAGAGCATTGGAAGCTATGAAATGGATATTAAGGTATTCTAGAAGAACTGGTAAAAGATCTTATGTTTTGGCAATTGAAATTTAATGCTCATTGAATGTGCATATGTAGATATTGCAAGTGATGTGGATTGAAGAAAGTCTACATCAGGTTTGTAGGGAAGTTGTTTCTTGGGAACTTAAACTCCAAAAGTGTGTTACATTGTCAACCATTGAAGAAATATATTATTGTAACAGAAGCTTGAAAAGAGATACTATGATGAAGAACTTCTTTAGTGTGTTAGGACATCAAAATGATTATGTGGTGATCTACGATAATCAAAATACCATTTATTTAGACAAGAACCTCATGTTTCATACTTCCAATGCTTGGAACATATTGACATTAGATATCATTGGACATGAGAAGCATTAGATGGAAAGAAATTGAAGATTAAGAAAGATACATATAAATTTTAGTTGGTCTAATATAATTACTAATTCGATGCAAACTAAGAAGGTTGAAAATTACTGTCAAGATGTTTGTATAGTAGTGCATGACAAATTAAGCCAATAATGAAGACATTTGTTGGAATTCCTTCCTAATTGATAAAGTACCATAAACAAGTGGTAATTAATCATTTGTATAACAAGATGTGTAATATTTGAGGACCGCACTACAATTTAGGTGGTTAATGTACTTAGATGATGAAAAATTAATATTCACTTTCTTATGAAAAGTTAAATTCATTAATGGAGTTATATCCCTTCACTATGTAAAGGGAGGGCCTGAGAAGAGTTTAAGTATCTCATCCCAAAAATTTTAATTAGAGTGATATTTTTACTTTTGTTGGTGGGAAGCACGAGAGTTTGTGTATTCCATCAAAGAGGGAGAGATTTATTAGTGATCCTCTTAGGAAAGCAAAACAAATTTTGTAATTCTATTTTCATAGTGAATTGTTTTTACTAGACTAGGTCCCATGATTTTATCTTCTTATAATATGAAGGTTTTCCACATAAAAATTTAGTGTTTTTTTTTTCCTTCTGCTTTCTCCCCCTTCACTTTTTTTTTTTTTTTTTTTTTTTTTTTTTTTTTTTTTTTTTTTTTCCCCTTTTTTTTTTTTTTTTTTTTTTTGCTTCTGTATATATTACTTATTTTGAGTTGATAGAAGACTAGAAACCAAATTAATTTGTTAGTTCTCAATAATATATTTTATATTATTAAATTCATTTAATTAATTTTCTAGTTATACTTCATATTATTTTTTTTGTATGAAATTAATAAATAAGAAAATAAATAAACAAATAATATGTAACATATTTATAATTTAAAATAACTTTAAGTATAAAAGTCAGTTAAAATACTTCATTATATAAAAATTAGTATGAATTATAAGTACACTGCTTCCTCCTTATATCATTTGAATAAAAATAAATTTTAGTTTTATGTGTAAAAATAATAAATAAATTTATAAAATTCATTGTTTATTAAATATTTATTTGTCAGAAGTTAAATATTTTAGTATTTAATTTAGTATTTGGTTGATTTATTTGAGATGAAAATTTTAAAAATTGGTGAGTCACACACCTTTACTTTAATTCAAATATTTCATCTCAATTTATTTTCACACCTTTTTCATTCCTTCAACCCAAACTCACCTAAAGTATAAAAAAAAAGAGGATAAATATATTTTGTCTTTATACTTCCGTTTTTCTTGTTTACTTCCGTTTTTCTTGATTTTAGTCTCTGGAGTTCTATATTGTTTAATTTAGTTATTGTAAAAGTACATGTTTTTAATAAAATATAAGGACTAAATTGGATGATACGAAACTTTAGGAATTAAAAACAAGAAAAAGTAAAAATATAGGGACTAAAATCATTTTTTTCCAACAAAAAAAAAATCCAACCTAACCTTCACTGATTTCTGTACTTGGAGTTAATGATTTGAAACAAGTTATTTGTAAGCATAAATTAAATAAATTATTTCTTTCGAATAAATAAAGATTCATATTAAACTCAAACTTATTATTTTCAATTTGTGAATATAAAGCTTTGGGTTGGATGAATGCAAGAATTTCTAAATTGAGAGATATATTTTGGTTTCTAAGAATTTATGGTGAAAATAAAGATGCAAAATTTGACACACTTTCAATTAATATTTTTTTCATATGCTAGAATTCCCAATTTGCAAATCTAATTTAAAGTTACCCTGTAACCAAAAATCTGAACCTACCTGTTTAAGGATCCAAACTCTTCCTATTTGGACAACTACATGTTGGTTCAATTGAGATTTTGAGTTGCTATGAGAATGAATTTTTAGTGACTAAGGGATATTTTTATTGAAAGGAAAACAAATTTTTGCATAATCAACACATGATGTTGGAAGACCATAACAGTTTCCACTCATCTAGATCTTCGATGAAGTGTCTTTGATACTTTTTTCCATTGCCTCGATTTTCAGGAAAACAAAACGGCATCTTAATATGAATATCCATGTTGTTTTCTTATAGAACACTCAAAGCAGGTAGAGTAAAATAGTGATAAGGAAAGGTCAAATCAATATTATCAAAAACAGAAACAAAAGGAGCCAAAATTCTTTGTTGTTTTTTTTTGCTCTCCCACTGGAAAACCCAACTTTTTTCTTTACAAAGGCGGCGAATTGAAGATTCATCCCGGGTTATCAGAATCTTCATGGATTATTGATGATTGCACTTCTTCATTTGGAATTTTTTCCATTCCAATATTCCATCTTTTTTTTTCTTCAAAAATTGGACACTTTCCCACTCATCATCATGTCATGGATTATTCTTTGATTAGGCCACTGCAACTGTGCCTGTTCTTACAGCCTTATTGGGTGTGGAATTTTGATTTGTCTCTGATTGTCTCACACCCCTTTTGGAAGAAAGCTTCCAACTTTTCTCCTTTGACTCATCAATCTCTATTTGTTCCTGTCTGCACTCTTTGCTACAAAATGGTGTGTTCCCTCTGCATAGCAACAATTCCAAAATACTTATTAGAAATTAGAAATCTAAACAATTAGATCAAGTTTTCAATTAATCCAGAATACAATAATAAATCTTTCTTTTTCATTAATTGAAATTTACTATATGGATCACACAATGAATAAATAAAATAGACTACATGAATCACACATGGTTAATCTAGACAATACCAATAAGGTATTAAGTTCAAGTGATACTAAACCGAATTTCTTTAAACAAGGTTTTAGTTTCTAGTTATGTAAATGAAGAAAAACGTTATTGAAAGGAGGGAATCTCATTAAAAATAATTAATCAAATTTTTCTATAAAGTTAATCATCAACCAAAATAAATGAATATTCATAACAATAAAATGTTAAAAAAATTAATTCAGACAATAATAGAGAAAAAAAATCAACAAAATTCTTCAACTAATCAAAGAATTATGTAACTTTATTCTAGATCTGAAAAAACTAAGGTATAGAACATACAAAAAGAAAACAAAACTTCTTATGCCCCATATGAAAATTCAGTGTAATTTATTTTTTAACATAAAAAGTTGATCAAATCAACAAGAATCAGAACCTGGGGTACCACTAGGTGGCTCATAAACAGATGAAAGTGGTTTGAGTGATATGAATTGAATTAAAATTGAGCTAATACCTGTACATGAAGATGTCACGGTTTTGGCCGAGTAGTTTTCTGCAGAGAAAACAAGCTTGGAGGAAGTGAGGCTCCTCATAGTGATCTTCACTTCCAGCATAGTAAAACATGCTAGATCTTGGAGAAGGAATTGAAGAAGATGATGGTGAAGGAGGGGAGGGAAAGGTAGTCATAGATGAGTGTTTAGAGAAGAAGGAGCTAGAAAAATGCAGGGAATGGAACCTTAGAAAAATGGCTATTATATAATGAAGTTCACATGCACTAGATTATATAAGGTAGAGCACATTGCAGAGTATGCTCCTGCTCTTCACCAATCATGAGATTTTAATATTATATTAATACTATGTTTATATAATTATATTATACTTTAGCTTCTTAGGCCTATTTTGTATTTTTCTGTTCTTACAGAAATGTTAATAACCTTCTTGAAGTTTCTTTAAGTTGCAAAAAAAAAAAAACCTTTAGATACTGGTCCACTTCTAAATTCATAGGGTTTTCTGTTTTTAAGTTTTTTCTTTTAAAAATATAAATATTACTTCAATTATATTATTATCTACTTATATTTGTTTTAGTATAAAGAAATAGCTTTCCGTAAGAAATTTTTAACATCTAATTTTTTTAATAGTTATTTTCTATGCTTTAATAATAGGTATTTCATTTTGGTGTTGTTTTAAAATGACAAGAGCGTCAATTTTTTTAAATTATGTTCTCTCTCTTCTTTTTTTGCAAAATTATTTTTTATAGATAAACAATTCATCCATTTACATATATATAGCTGTTTTCACTTAATTTTACCATTTATTGTCATTATAAATAGTTTACGTTATTATAATTAACATGTTTTTTCTTTTAAAAATATAACTATTATTTCTATTTTTTTACCAATA
>PYAF01003442.1:139738-174495 GCA_007407185.1 Glycine tomentella
AAAAAATAAATCTATTATAAATCAGGATATTCTTTGTGGTATATTCTATTAAATATAATTAAAAATAATAAACAATATTACAATAATTTTTTAATTATTTTTAAGATATCTTTTTAATTGATATTCTCTAAAAAAAATTAATATTTCTTATAATTTTATTTATAAGACTCAAATTTAAAATGATATTTATTTATTTATTATAAAATTTAATTTATAATATTTCTTGTATTAATTATTTTTAAAATATAAATACTCTTTATTAAAAAATATTGATAAATTATTAGAAGAAGAAAAATTTTAGCTGATAAAAATAATTTAAAAAATTATAATTAACATAATTTTATTATTATTAACTAAATTAACAATTCACGTTAAATAATTTTGATCAATACAATAAAATCAATCATGTGTGATGTGTTAGATAGAGAACTTGATTGGTAGGGACCGTCCGAGCGCGTGCAATTGGTGTACCAGAATAGCCCCCATTTGAATGATGGGCCACATATTAATTAAAAATAAATAAATATAAAAAAGCAATGGTGGTTTTTGGACGTCATGAAGTTGAAACTCGAAATCTTTGGGACCAGTTTCTTGCACTACATGTACTTTTCCCAAAAAGACCTTTCCACTTTAAAATAACCTTTTTAAAATTTGGTCATTTCCCTGTTGAGGATTTGTACTACACTCCTTAATGGGTTGCTTTTTCACTCTCTAATTGAATCATGTCTCGACTAATGGCAAAAAGACCAAAAAAGAAAGATAAATAAATAAATCATGTCTTCAACCAGGTTCTCTTCACTTGGACTGTTCCTTGAGCAAGGGAATCCTTTTAATTTTATATTCAACATTTTTTAACTATTTGTCGATACTGTTCTTGCTGGAATGAACAGAACGTGGCACTTGGGAAATGATGCGATGTCAAGTAATTAAAAGCCACAACCAGGATGATCAAATTTTAAGATTTTGTATGTCATAGCAAATGTCTCATGAACTATGAAATGAGAATCTTTCTTTTGCTTGGTATGTCTTCCTAAGATACAAGTTGCATGTGAGGTCTATGCTCTAGATATGACACATGGTTATATTAGAGGGTTAATTCAAAAGGAAATGGCGTATTTTTTTTTCTAGATTAAAGATTACAAGGATCTTGTAATTTATTGAATTAAAAATTGATTTCATTCTCATTTTCATAATTATTATTGGTTTAATAAAATTTAATAAATAATAATAATAATAATTAAATATCAATTTTTTATTAAATATATCATCCATTCACGTGTAAACACATTCTTGTATCATTGTTTTAATCTTATGGAGTTTTAAAAAGTGACGTATGCTTGAATTTTTTTAATTTGTATTTTTAACATATAATTTATCAATTAACTCTTCTATTCATATTATTTCTAATTACAATAAGCATAATACAGGAGTTACATACATTTTGAAATGAAAATGCGCATGAAATTTTTTTGACGTTTTATAATACTAGTATTATAGGAAACGTTTTTGCTTCCCAAAAAAAGTTCAGAAATTCATGTAAGTGAAAGGGCATAGAGGTAATTGTGTCACTCCCATCGCATCAAAATCAAACAAACTCATGATGTGTATGCTGTGCATGGCCCCAGCTACCACTTATGGCTGTTGCTTTACCCAGCCCGTCACTTCCCACAATTCTAGAACAATTATAAAATAATGTAAGAGAAATTTGATAGTGGGAATGGTGAATTTTCCAAAAAAGGAAACACTTTTAATTTTTGATATAAATAGATTTGTATTGTGATTGAAATATACGGGCACTACTTACATAAAAAGATTTTTGTTTAAAAGTAATATAATTTTTACATACCAAAATGATAATCTATGCTTTATATAAATAATAAAGTAACTAATTTATAATTTTCCTTAATTTTATAATATGCTAAATAAGTGAATATTTTTATTAAAAAAAGTTCGTCCGTCATCTTTCTCTTTTGTGATAACTATCAACACTTTTATAAAAAAAACATTAACATTTTTTCGATAGATAACATTATGATATTAAATTATGTGCTTTTCTATCAAAATATAATATATAATAAATTTTATTTTTTAAATCAAATTAGTGGGTCATGTATTTAAGTAATCATTAGTTGCTTTTATTAAGAAATATAATCATTAGTTGCTAAGAGTATTGATACCCTAATATAAATAAATGATACCCAAAAAAGTATCATTTATAGCGCTAAGAATAACTAACCATTGCAATTATTTATTCAAATAAGGTATTAATGTTATTATTGATAAATAGTTCTCGTTACGTATCCAATTTAATGTCTTTCATGCAATGTTCGGCTCACTATAAAGTATAAACCTTTTATTTAATTATTTTCAAAATTAAAACAAAATAAATGTTAATTAGAGTCTTTAAAAGCCGTGGATATGAGAAAGGTCATTTCACCTTCAATATAAAGAGAATTTGTGCTTAAAAGAATATTAGTAATACAAAGGTCATTGTTTAACATTTTATTATTAATTTGTGAGTTTTATTTTTTAAAATAAGATTTAATGAATAAATATATATATTAAGAAAAGCATAAAAATTTTCCTAATATTTTTATTTATATTAAAAAGATTCACTTTTTTCATTTCTTTTGAATAATAATAATAATTTTTATACAATGAAATGAAATAGCGATGACAGAGAGAGAAGGAAAAAAAGTTGAAAAAAGCAAACATGGAGCTGACGGGGCAAGGGACCCACAATGAACGAGAAGGCGACAATAACCATCAAAGTGGGACCCACCTGACACATGGTCTTGCTGGCGCTTCTATTCACCTGTCCTTGTCGTGCGGACCCACAACAGCTGCCCGTGCATCGCGGTCAGCCACTACCCCTGCTGCCCCTTGCACGTGCGCTCCCTTCACTTGCGAACCCAGACAGCCATTGCAAATTGCAACGTGGCTCTCAAAAATATAAAAAATCAACTTGATAATTGAATTGATGGTACTAGTATACATTTCGTCTTCTCCTCTAGGCTATTTGCGGTTTTGATTGAATCAGTTTTAAAATAAAAGATTATTCGATCCAATCTCTTCAATTTGATCATTTGACTATCTATTTGATTTGAACTTTTTTTAAATCCGATCCAATTCAATTCAATTTTTTTTGGTTTGGATTGGATCGGTTTTCAGTTTTTTAAAATGTTTAAAAATAAAACTTAGAGACTTATTTTTATCAAAATAAAGAGTATCTAGCATAAACAAACACATTTATTGAACAAAAGCAAACACCATTTTTTAATTTTCATTAGACAAACATGTTCATTGAACAAAATAAAGAGCAATGAAATCTTATTGCAAACATGTTCATTGGACAAAAACAAACACAATTTTCTAATTTTCAAATTGAACTCGTAACTTAAATGTAATACTAAAAAGCCTAAGTAGGTAATTGGATCGGTTTGGATTGGATCGATTTTTACCAGCCAATTCGAAAACCGATCCAATCCGATGAAAATTTTCAATTTTTTTTCGGTTTTCGTTTTTTCAGTTTTTGGTTATTTCGGTTATCGATTCGGTCACCGCGGTTTGAATCAGTTTGGATCGGTTGATGAACATCCATATTCTCCTATGATTGTTTAGGCAGAAATGAAGTGGTGTGGTATGTTAGGTTTAGATAAGAAAGATAAAACAATTTATAGGTGTTTACCGATTGAATTTCGCTAAACTTATTGGATTGGGTTGTATTATTTTATTAATAGATTTAATTCAAATTAACTTGATAATAATTGAAATGGATCGAGTTTGAATAATTGGACTTGAATATTTAAAGAATATTTTTTATTTTATAAAATTATTTTTTTAAAATAATAATTTATTTTTATATAAAATTTTATAAGTATATAACAATTAATTATATTTAAAAGAGATTAAATTTTGATAATATTTGACTAATAAAATTAATGATTTCAATGTTAATATAATATCTTTTAGATAGAAATAAAATAATTTATTGATATGAGAAAAGATAAACAAAATTAAAATAAAGATAAAAATAATAACTTGAAAAGAAAAAAATTATGATTAATTTAATTTAATAATTTAATAAAATATGTTAGCTAAAAATTAATGTTTTTATATTTAATAATTAATAATAATAATAATAATAATAACAATAATAATAATAAATCTAATTATATGTTATGGATTGATCAGATTAAAAATAATAGAACTTGTTAGCCGATTAAAATTTTATAGATTGATCACATGAATAAGGTATTACGTGTTCAGTCTGATCACATTCATGAGTTACTCACATTAGTAAATACCCAGAAAAAAGTAAAAGGAAAATGTATTTTTATTCATAAAAATTGAACTTACAATACAAAAAATTATAATAATTCATATATATTATTCAACCAACTAATTAATAAACACTCTTAGTAAAAAAAAAAAGTAAATTAGGTATGTATATAAAATCATATAAATATTTCGGTGAAAATAAAACAAAATAATTAAGGTCATTTTTTTGGTGTTATTATGTTCTTGTTGCAACATATCTTTCAATTTTGTTATAAGATTATTGATACAAAGTTTTATATTTATTTTTCCTTTCCAAGCATGTTTTTTTATAAAAAAAATAAAATTATGAGGCTCATACTTCAAATCTTATTCAAGAAATCCAAATCTATGTTTCAATTGAACCACAACACATTGGTAAAAATAATGTCATTTTGATCACTTTTACATGTGTTGATTTGATTTCTTTATGTTTGCATTTGGTCAATATAATTAACACGAACCATTTATCGTTAAATTGATTATATTACCTATACACTTTCAGAATTCAAATTAATTGTCACTTATGAAGACGTACGAAAGTATATTTTTAGATGATATGATGGTCTCACATGCATTTCTTTCAGAAACGACTCTATGTACTTTGGCACAGTAAGTAGTTTGTTGATTCTGGTGAGTTAACGCGTTAAAGAATTTATTTTTTCTTAGGTATGGTTTTGAAAGTGTTTAATTTATATATAATTTTTTATAACATTAAATAAGCTTTTAGTCGTTAAATTATTTCGATTTTTAGGTTCTTTTAAAAAAACTGACAGTTTTCTTTATGAAAAAGTTTGACAAATTTGAATCCCTCGTTAACTTTTTATCAGTATTTTTAATCCATGATGTTAAAATAACATTGTTAAATATTGATGTCAAATAAAAATTCATGTTAACATGACACATGAGAGTCATGTGACATAAATGTCATATGACAACCTCATTTTATATTGTATTATCACATAAATGTATTATCTGATATAATTTTTTGAAATATTTTTTAGTTTTTATATAATAAATTTTAAAATTTAGGTTTTAATGCCTACAAGATTTTCACCTTTCAATTTTTATTCTTTGATTTTAGTCCCCAAAAACTGAAATTGCAATTTTTAATCTTTAATTAATTTTTATTTTAATCAATTTTAGAATGTTTAATCTTTTCTTCATTTGTTAATTTTCATCTTATCAATATCATCACAAACTATCATTCAAATTATTAATATTTGAGTAGTTGCTTCTTTTGGCAAGAATTTTACTTTTATATATATATATATATATATTATTATTATCTGATTGTTTTTAGAGAGAGATTTTTAAATATTTAATATTGAGTTCTTAGGAATTATATTTCCAAAAATATTATGTCTAAAAATAGTAATAAGGATCATAATGAGGTGGGACACGTACAAGTAGTAGTCCCAAATCACCCACCCTTTAAGATAAAAATGTGTCCTATGTTTATCTCATACTTGCCATTGGTATTTCTTAAGCATATACCTACAAAACTTATCGATATATGGTTATATCTACGAGTGTCTATAGTCATTGTAACATCCTCTATCTTTTTATGTATTTCTTATTGCGAGAAAAATTGTGAATAAAATGTAATAACAATAATAATCATAAAATGTAATAAGATGTTATAATCATTAATTAGAGTCAGCTACCTCCAAGGGCGGCTTACGTGCAACCTTCTCCTAACTGAGCAACTTATATGAGTAGCAGTTGGTAGTAGGAGAGACGATCTATGCAACACATGCTTACCTTGTATAGCTGTTTGTTGCTTGATATTAGCTAGAGGAGCTCATCCTATGCATTAGTCGGTACTTGCCACTTGTTGGTCATTTAAGATCTTAGCTGATGTGTAGCTGATATGCATAGGGGGTTACTACCTTCTGTTTAATGTAGGATATAAAAGGTGGGATAGATGATTAAGAAGAAAAAAAGAAGGAAAAGTCGAAAGTTCAATCATTTTCACTGATAAAAATTAACATTAACGTTTGCCAATTGAAAAACAAAATCAACCCTATGTTTAATGTACAAGCAGCTAAGTGATACTAGCATGCAAACACTCACCAATTTTTAGATGTATAGCCCTTATTCAAGTAAAAATTTTGTACATTATTTTGTTTCGCAATTCTAGTTTTTTGTTTTGTTTTACTATAGATATTTATGTTAATATGCTTAGTACGCATAGGAGTTTGAGGATTTTTCTACTGTCGATAGGCAATGAGGCAGACAAAACATACACTGAACACAAAGATGGAAGTCAAGGGATTTGGACATTTTGAGTCCTCGAGGGAGATCGTGTACTCTCTCCAACTAGATGATGTCATTTGACGTCATTTGAGGATCATAAATAGTTGTATGTGTTTCACGAGATGTCATACTTTTCTGGCTTCCTTTGACTTGGCAACTACTTTTGGGAACAATGGCCAAAGTGCCACAATTTAAAAAAAATTTGTCCAAAATGTCACGTCCAAAAAACAATTTTCCAAAATGCCACGCGACATATTTTGTTGCGCACGTGGGCAAAGTACGTGACGTGACGTGGCATGCTTCTATTGGACGGGCAAAGCGGTCAACACAGGTGGCAAATTTCACAAGGAGCAGCAGCGAAATAGGTAATTCGCTAGTGAGCCCAACGAATTAGGTACAACTGGTCCACCGCTATATAAACCCCCCTCTCCTTTAACCCTACCTCGCTTGTAAAATTGATAGTGAATATAAACTTCGAACAATGATATTTTTTTGTTAGGAATGTTCGATGGAGACGTACTTTATGTCAAAACGATCGTAATTGAGAGAAGTAATTAAAAAAATATAAAATTGCATTAAATTAACTAATTAAATAATTAAAAAAGTAGACGATTTGGAAATTTTTAGATGATTGAATCCTAAATCCTAATTTTCAGGCACTTAGAGGCCTTTTTTGGAAAAAATATTTGACAAAATCTCCTTTGGAATTTGCCCAAGGCTAAAGGACTGAATTTTGAGCGTTTTGACATATCATATGCCTCCATCGGACATTCCAGTCAAAAGTTATGACCGTTCGAAGTTTATACACATTGTGCCTCAAGCTTGCCACGTGTCATGCTTTGTCAGAACCCACGTAATTTGCTAGCCTACCAAGCAAACTACTCCCTCCCTGACACGTGTCCTGCCCGAAATTCGCCTGTCCAGACCACATAATTCGCTGATACGTATAGCGAATTACGTGTCCTAATAGCGTAACGCCACGTCAGCCCACCAATTTCGCTTGCAGAGCCATGAATTATGCCATGTGGCATTTTGGCAAACACTATTGTAGGCGTGGCATTATGGGTTTTTTTTTAAAAAAACGTGGCACTTTGGGCACTGTTCCCCACTTTTGTGCATATCTACCAGATAGTCGTATGTCAATTTGGTCACATATAGGGGATTCCTTGATACCTTCATTTTATGGCAGGGCATGTGCCCTTTAACATGGCAGTTGATGAATATTAATCATACTTATAAAATTCGGCCAAATTATTAACCCGATTGAAGTAGTGAGTCAGTGGTTCAATTGGTGGGTCAGTAATTAATATAATTTGGTTCGATCTATATCAAAAATTTTAAAATTATATTATATATAAGTATATAACTAATATTATTTGATTAAGAAAAGTATACTAAAAGATTCAAAATAATAATTGAAGTATTAAAGTTGATAACACAAGTAAAGTGTATTAATAAAAAAAGATTGTAAATAGCAACTACTTAAATTAAAATACAAGTTTAGTTTTTAATTAAAAAGCCAGAAGGAGTGCAGTAAGCAATAAAGGAGTGCAGGAAGCAAATCTGTTTATGCCCTTTATGAATCTGGTGGCCCAAAATGAAAAACCCTAATCCTATATAACCCTCTCTTCCATTTCAACCTCATTTCTCTCGTTGTTGCGGCACTGCGGCTATGCCTCACTTTGCAATTTTCATCTTCCACTTCAATGCTTGGTCTAAATGCCCAAAAAGCAATTGACTTACACCACAACCCAAAAGGCATCACTGCAAGTTCCTTTCGCCTATGTATGGAATGTCAAATAAGCAACATGGGTCGGAAAAGAGGGAAGAACGAATGTCTTTTTACCGTCTTAGCCTGCCTTTTGATGAACAAGAGCAAGCGGTCCATTACCTTAACGTAACAACACCCTCTGACCGCCTCTTCCACTTCTATGCTTGGTCTTCCTCTTCCTTTCTTTCGCTTCCTCTTCGTCCGCGTTATCAGAGGCGAGGCCGACGCGGCAAGTTACCTCACAATTCAACGGTGGCACAACCCAATTCAGGTTTTAAAAATCGGAAAGGTCACCGGTTTTCATCAAAACCGATCGGGTTTGATCGGGTTATTATAACACCCCGTGTGCACCCGGAGTATTAACATTATTATTTATCAGAATAGCGCTTAATCACTTTAATTAAAAACTTTGTGGAAGCATAATCGAAAACCATATTTCTTGATTATATTATGTATGGAACATAAAACATCTCATCACAAAACAAGACAAGCCCCTGCTGATCCAGATTCACAAAACCAAAGGCAGATAAACATAAATGTCTCAATAGATAGAAATAGGAGGAAACATCATTACATAACATAAGCTGGTTATGTACATATACACCATCTGACACTCGAAGTGTCTATACAAAAGAATAAGCATCCGAGTGCTTTTGATCTCTAAGATCCTTCCTCACACGAGGGCATACATAACATATACAAATACAAAAGGAATACATGTGTACACACACACACGTCTTCCCTCTACAGGGGTACAAAACAACATCAAAACATCACTGAGCCTCCCAGCTCTCTCTGCTGCCACACAGCCAAGCAGATCCTATCTCTACTAGGGCCTCCTGCCCTAAGACCGCTCCTCTCTGCCAGAAGAGTCAGCTGAAACAACATAAGCCCCACACGGGGTGAGATATACATCCCAGTAAGCTCAGGGTCCTTGGAGGCATCTCCTCCACCATGGCTCACTTTCCATGACACAAGTCACCAGGCATCACATACATACTGGCCACCCGGCCCTCATAACAATACAAGCAAGTCATCTTGCTCTATGTACGGTGGATAAACATCAACACCAACCTCAGTGTGAGATCGGAACTCACACCCGTGCCATCCCATCGGGAGCTACCCCTTACGCATGGACGCACGTATATGGTACCTCCGAGAATAGGCTTCAACCGCGACGGGACCACCTATCTCTTGGTTTTAAGGGGATCATCATCACCCTGGGATATCATCAACCATGAGCAAACCAAACTAGGAGGTGCACTCTTCTCCTAGGGAGGTCCATATCTATCTAACTGGCCAGAAGATCTATCAACAGGCATCATACATATACAAGCATAGATACAAGCATACATATCATTATGAGGATGCAACAACCATTAATGAATGCATCATGAATGCAACCATCACTCCCTCAGAGTGTGGTGGAACACAACAAGTGGGAAACATCCCCAAGGGACCAAGAACTTATCTAGCAAAGCTGAGCTCTACAGTTCTTTCCCTGCTCTGTGGTTTACACTACTGACACCCTCGGTGTCACGCCCTATACAAGGCACACAAGCTCATATCAAAGCCAATTCAACCACACAAGGCATAAGCATAATAACACGGTTCTCAACCGTCTCAAAGAAAGGTACCTCATTCTTTTCCAAAACCTCTAAGTCCTCTAACTTAAGGTTCATCAAGGCTCATCACTCACAAGCCATCTCATGGACCCTCAGTGGTCTATCTCATGCCCACAATGCACTTGAGTCATCACAGAACTCGGTTCAAGCCAACATTAAGAGCTCGAAGCTCTATACGGACCAAAGGCTCAAGGATTCACATATGGCTTGAACGGTTCTTTTCACACACAAGACACCGTTCCAAAAGCCTTTTGAGCATATCAAAAACCATATACCAAGGCTCTTGCATGTCACAACATAGCCAAGCAACTCAGCATACCAACTAAACATGCATTATATAGAGCCAAGAAGCAAAGTTCACCAAATTAACATTTGAGAGCTAATCCTTCATCCTCACAACATTCTAAACACATGTTTCTAAAGGACCCAAGCCTAATACTAGCTCTATCACAAGTGGGTCACTATTCACCCAAAACCCCAACTCACAAATCAACTGGTGAATCTCGAGTTTCTTACCTCAATGATGACAAGGAAGGCCCAAGGACGACTTCCCCAAGCTCGGGTGTCCACGAATCGCCGCCGTTCCTCGACGAACTCGAGTTCTATGAACTTTCCTTGAGAAAGGGATTCTCAAATTTGGGGTTTCTAAGGGGAATTTGATGAAGGATTCAAGCTCACCAAGTGTTTCTAGCAAGATTGGTGTATCAAGGAAGTGATTTGGTGAACTATGGTGAAGAAATGAAGCTTGGAGCTTCAACAATGGAGGTGGGGCACTGGGGAAAGGAGAAAGGAAGGTTTTTCTCTCCAAAATCGCGACTTCCCCCTTTTATAGTGGTCCTGTCAGAGCTATCGCGTCGATCGCGCCAGCTGCCAAAAACCATGGCGCCATCTGCGCCAATCCCACGCCAACAGCGCCAACCTCCAGAAACTATGGTGCCAACCACGCCACCACAGCGCCAACCTCCAGGGATGGACAGGTCTCCAGAGTTTTCTGGCGCCACCAGCGCCACTTTGGCCCTACAAGCGTTGACCTTCAGAACCTGTGGTGCTACCCGCGCCACCATGGCGCCACTGGCGTCATCCTCCAGTAGGTCTAGCGCCTCTCGCGCCATCTTGGCGCCATCCGTGCCACAACCCAGTGAGCATGGCGCTGATCGCGCCACACCAGCGCTACCAGCGCCACACCTCTGCACTGGATTTTTTTGTAGAAGAACCCTGGCGCTATCCACGCGAAACCCGCGCTATCCGCGTCAGGCCTCAGGGTCATTATAGTTATCCCGGGTCACTTGCTTGAGCGATTTGATGGTGTACTCGATTCGATTGTATCACCAGATCCCGGTTAGATCGATCTGATTGACCGTTCTGAACCGAGTTTTATAACTATGATACTAATAACTAGAGTTGGGCATGGCTAAGTCCGCCTATAAAACCTGTAACCACGAAGCCTGTCATGCGAAGTCTGCATTCCAAACATACTCAATTTTAGCAAGCTCGTACTTACCCTACATAGTCCACGGGATTAGCAGGCTAACCCACATTAGAAAAAAAATAAAAAGTAAAAAATTAAATTTTAAAATGTAAAGTTGGATCCATTTTAAACAATTTTAAAAACTAATTATGAATTATCAAATAAAAAAAATTATTTATCCAAAATGATAATATAATTTGTATCTTAAGCCACCTAAAAAGTATTTTTCTATATCATATTTATTTAATCTATAAGTCTATACTAAATCAAAATTATCATCATTTATCATTGAATCATATATATAGTACTTAAATTCTATATTTTTTTAAAAATATTTTTTTCTCAATTTATGCCCCTTATTTATTAGTTTATATATTGTATATTAAATTTTAAAAAGCCTACAAGTAAAACCTGTTTAACATGCGAGTGAATAAACTGGGCTAAAATGCTTGCATTTTAAATTAATTCTAAAAGGACACTTATATATACGAGTTTGCAAATGAACTATGGACCCCAAAGCCTGTTTGCTCAATTCTAGTAGTAGTACTAGCCTGACTACATTACTCCTCTGCTTCGAGTACCGCTTGCGCCTAAGGGTTCCCTATGAGTGGTGTTTTAAAAACTGGATCGACCCATCAGGTCAAACTGGTCGGACCGAGACTCGATGGCTGGATTGGGTCAAGTCTGTCAATAAATCCAGACTGGATCGGTGGTCAAACCGACGACTCGTCAACCGGACCGGGTCGCTATTATAAAAAACGCTATAGACACATGAACAACATCGTTTCTCCACTAGGTTTTCAAAATTACCTGACTCTCTTCAACTGTGCCTAGCAGTTCCAAAGTTCCTTCCAAGTTTGTGCAACCTTCATCTGAGCTCCTTCCGTCTTGTTCGTCCGCAACGCTTACACCTTGTTCGTCTGAGCAGAACAATCGCGTCACGTTGCATTCACTTGTTTTTTTTGTGGGGCTTTTGTTGCCTTAACAGGATGCTTCCACATTACGGGACATCCACTATTTTTGTGTTTTTAGTTTATGCCCCTTGGCCGTAAAACACTTGAAGTGTTGAACTTGTTTAGGAACATATGTTAAACTTAAACTTATTTAGCTTATGTTTATGATCTTTGTTACTTATTTGTTTGAACTTGGATAATGATTTTTTTTTTTTTTTTACATTTTGATATCTAATTATTTATGAAATTATATTAATTTGTGATTTTTTTTAAATATTTTAAAACATGTATAAAAAATTTATATTTTTGTATATATATATACCATATGGGGTGGAAGCGAGGACGGGGAAAGCGAATATACAACAAACAACATAAATGAGAAGCAGGAATAGAATACGGAATTCACATGGCTATCAGAACATAACAAAATAAATTTATTTAATGCATAAATCTAAAGTTATACTCTCAAGCGCGGCAAGCCATCGGGATGAGAGGGAGTGGATGAGAAGAGAAAGGTCTAATTACAGAAACAAAACATGCAATATGATGAAATAAAGATTTTATTTACTCAAAAAGATTACAGAAAGATTAGATAATTGAACTCTGGGCTCAGAGGTGTACCTAGGGAGAACACTCTGAGGAAAGAAAACTAGGAAAGAAAAACATGTTTACGGATTGCGGGACGCAGCCCTTAAATAGATACAACATTTTCCTGTTTCTATAGTTCCGGTGACAAAAACCGGAAAACCTACCGCTACAGTGAACAATACTGAACAGTAGTCTACCGCAGGAAATGCTGATGTCATGCTGATTTAAGCAAAAGGAGCTTTCTCCACTTACCCTTCTGCTTTGCTGTTTAGGATGGTGACCTAGCTAGATTTAGTCATCATCAAGGTTGATGCCGAAACAGTCGTCTTCATTCCTGTAGAAATCGTCCGACGATTCTGAAGAGTCTTCGGCGGGCTCCTTAGATTGCTTCTTGGAGGAGGAGCAGGCATCTTCATTCTCCTTTTCCAACAGATTGATGATCATCTTCATGTTTTCCTTGAACTTCTCCTTGGATGTGGAGGATGCCAAGGCTGCTATGACCTGTGATCTCTGGTTGAGGAACTTGCATGCTTCCGGGTCTGCTGCTCTGGTTAGGGTCGGGTGTTGTTTGAACCAGAGTGATACCTGTTCGGGATTAGCTCTTGAATGGTCAAACTGGGGCCACCACTTGACAAGAGCTTGCCTGCGAAGCATTGGCAGTTGTCCTTTGACTGAAACGTTGCTGTAGACATATCGCCATTGGAAGATCCAGGCGAGAGACAGTTTGCTGAAGAAGTGGAGGTCTACCGGAAATGGATCACTGTCGGGGTGCTCGAACTTCTTCGTAAAGATTGTGAGACCAGATACTACCTCAGAAGGAAGTATCTCAAGGATTGGTCCATAGAAATTCCACCATTGCAAAAACCACTGGGGAAACTTGTACTGGACATTTTGTTTGAAATAGATGAGCCACGAATGCATAAAGTCTTTATTTTGGAAATTAAAGACATTATACCAGGCAGATTGATAATCCCAATAAGAAAAACCCATGGGATCATAGTTTTGAGAAAATTTTTTAATTTTATTCAATTCTCCAAATTCTTTTGGTGTCATAACCTTAAGGATTTGCAGAGTTGAATAAGCAATTTGCTCAGAGTCTTTATTCTTATGATGCTTAATCTGGACTGAGTTGGTGTCTACCAGGATAAACTCATAAAAATGTCTAGTCTTGAGCAAGGAGGCAGGTTTGAAATGGTATTGATTACCCTGAATATCTTTGGGAAAGATTTTCTGGAGGACTTTGGTTGGTTTTGAGTCCCAAAACTCAGGCTCCATCTGAATGACATCCTGATACTTGTTTTTGGGACGTATTGTGTTTGGGATTTAGGCCTCTGGGTTGCCAAGGGTTCAGGCTATTGAACTATGGCTTTGCCTTTTGGTTGATGGAGGACTAGGGGGGTCTCTGCCATGTTTTTGATTAAGGTTGCCACCCATCTTTCTCCTTCTTCTTCTTCAGAGGTGATGTCTGCCCATGTTCTAGATGGGAGGCCTTTTGGGAGGTGGGTAAGACCCTGTTCTTGAAGGTCCAAAAGGACTTGGATTGGCATGGCATAGTCTTCTCTTATTTGAGAGAGAGGTTTAGGCTTCTGAGTGGATGGTCCAGAAACAGTTTGGGGTTCAGATTTCTGGGTGGATGACCCAGTAATAGATTGAGGTAGTTTCCGGGTTAATGACCCAGACTGGGTAGATGACCCAGATTTTGATTGTTTGTTGGAGTCTTCTTCTTGTTTAACTGAAGATCCATGCCCTGCATGGGCGATTAAGCCAGCCACAGCTAGCCTTGGTTTGGTGGTGGTTCTGCCTTTTCCTCTTCCTCGTGAGGAGGAAGATGATTTTTCGGATCTTGGCATGGGACTACTACTGCTGGTTTCTCCCCTGTAAATATTCACGAGTGAGATAATCAGGTAGAGAGTTTAAGGTACCTTTGAGGAATTCTATATCAAAATCAAAGATACTCAAAATAGCTTGCCATCTGGCAAAAATTTATTTTGATGCAAGGTTTTTAACATCCTTTTGTAAAATCTCTTTTGCAGACTTACAATCAACACAAACTAAAAACCTTTGATTAAGCAAATCAGATTGAAATTTTGATATGCACAAAACAATTGCTAAAACTTCCTTTTTAACTGTGGAATAATTCTGCTGAGCAGGATTCCAATGTTTTGAAGTGAATGCAATTATTTGTTCTTTGCCATTAACAGACTGCTTAAGAATGCCACCATAACCAATGTCAGAGGCATCAGTTTCAACAATCTTTTTAGCTGAAGGATTGGGAAGGTAAAGACACGGAAGATTTTTGACCTGAGATTTAATTTGTTTGACCAGATCAGTGTGAACATTAGTCCACGGAGGAGGAGTTTTCTTGAGACGGTCATAGAGGGGTTTGGCTAGATTACTTAACTGAGGAAAGAAATCAGCCACATAATTTAAACAACCAAGAAAACGTTGGAGTTGGGACTTTTCGATTATTTGATCTGGGAACTTGGATGAAAACTCTATCGCACGATTAATAGAAGTGATTGTGCCCTGATAGATGTTGTGACCAAGAAAGCGAATTTTTGTTTGAAAAAGATTAATTTTAGTTTTAGATAAAGCAAGACCATTTTTCTTGATTACCTGGATAAAAATGTTAATATGTTTGAAATGTTGATCAACAGATTGAGAGAAAACAAGGACATCATCTATATAGACAATGATGAAGGAAGTGTAAGGATTAAAAATGTCATTCATAATTTTCTGGAATTCTGAAGGAGCATTTTTTAATCCAAAAGGCATGACTCTCCACTCATATTGTCCAAAAGGGACCGTAAAAGCCGTTTTATAACAATCCCTTTCACTGATTTGAATTTGCCAAAATCCAGATTTCATATCAAATTTTGAAAAGATTTTAGTGGAAAAATGACAATTGAGAAGATCCTTTTTGTTCGGAATCGGATAACGGATCCACTGAAGCGCTTGGTTGAGCTGTTTGTAGTTGATGACCAAACGAGGAGATCCCCACTCAATTTCAGCTGGTTTGTTGACATAAAAAGCAGAACAAGACCAAGGACTCTTGCTTTTTCTGATTGATCCGTTTTGTAGGAGGTCTTGGATTTCCTTCTGGCAATGGACGAGGAGTTCCTGACTCATCTGGATGGGTCTGGCCTTAGTAGGGATTTGTCGATCATTGAAATCTTTTTCATAAGGAAGATCAACAATGTGCTGTTTTCTTTGCCAAAAAGCGTTTGGAAGATCAACACAGATAGAGTTTTGGATTTGGTTGGACAAGGACTGGATACGATGCTGGATGACGGGTTGATTAAGCAAATCATCAATTTTCTTATAAGAAATTTCTTCCTTAAGATAATTAATTTGGTTTTGCTTAAAAAAGATTGGATTCAAGTTTCTAACAATATGATCTTTTAAAAACTTGAAAGTAATGGATTTATTCAGATAAGTTGTAGAAATACCTTTATCTGAAATGGTTATAGGGAAGATGGATTTGATAAAAGGTGTCCCCAAAATAATCGAATTTTTAAGATTTTTGACTAAAAGAAAAGAGGTTTTAACTTTAAAATCATCATTGTCTATGAAAGCGTCAGAAAGTTTGAAATTAACGCGAAGCTTAGATCCACTAGCAGTACTAAGTCGCTCAAAAGTTTTTTCAAAATATTTTGTTGGAATTAATCCTTCCTGAATGCAGTTTGAATCTGCCCCTGTATCAAACAGAGCTTCAGTTTCAAGGATAAAGGTTCCAACAATAATCTTGACCTTGATATAAAATTTTTGAATTGTTAACTGGTTTATTAATTCAAAAATCTTGGGAGGAATGTCAGGATTAACTAGATCATCAGGAGAATCATTATCAGAAGGTTGGTTATTCTGAACAGGTTCTTCCTCATCAGTTGGATCACCATATTGCAGAACACTCAAAATATTCTGATGAACACTTTGTTGTTCCTTAATAAGGCGAATCTCAGCTTTCAGTTGATTAACTTCATGCTGAAGGTCCTGGAGGGTTACTGGTTTAACAATACTTTTATCAAACTTCTTAAGAGTTTCTTTAAGATTAAATTTATTATTGATTAACAAATTATTAGTTTTAGAAGACGAAGAAGATGGTTCATCCAAAGATTTTTTAAGTTTAAACAAAAGATTTTTCTTTTCTTCGGGATCAGAAACAGAATTAATCACCTCAAAAAGAAGATCTTGCTCTCGGGTAAGGACATTGACCTGGGAAGAAGAAGGACAGTCTTCATCAGTCGAAGATAAATCATCCTCTTGAATTTGATTCAGATTTTTTGAAGAGTGACCTTCAGAAGTATCCTTATCAGATTCTTCTTCAGAGGAGGATTCTACTAAGAGCTGATTAATCTGTTATTCAACAGAGGGTTCAAGGTTAAGGTTCCTAAGCTTCCTCTTAAGCCTACAGTACTGACTCTTATGGCCGGGTTTGCCACAAGTCCAACAGACTATGGGTTTTTTAGGAATGTTGACCTTGTCAAAGGGAGGTTTTGTCTGGAATTCTCTCCTAAGCTTTCTAGGTGGGGTACCAGACTTATGGCGATGATAAACAGATTTTCTTGGTTTCTGTTTATCAGAATTATGGGTATGCTTCCTAGGCTTCCTGGGTTTGGAGCAAGGGAGGCCAAACTGTTCACAGAAATTTCTCAAATCTCTGTGATTTTGAGCCTTTTCTTTGGCAAGCTAATATTGAATCTTATCATCTTGACAAATCTTCAAGGCTACCTTCTGGATGTAAGCAATAAGCTGACCATAACTTAATTGCTTGTAGGGAATCTCATTGTTAGGGTGCTGACTACGGATCTTATCCCTAACCTTATCTCCTAAGGACTTAGGAAGACCAGCAAGAAATTTTTCTTTCCAGAAAGATTCTTGGCTGTCTTCACGGGTGAAGACTCTCGTAAGGAAGGTATCCTTATACCATCTAAAGTCAGCTAAGGTCTTACACCTAAGATTAGAAAGGAGTTCGGCAGATCTATCTTTCCAAAGGCTGGAATCACCTATGAAATGCTGAACTATGGTGAAGATTAGCTGGTTGACAGAGTCAGGGATTGGTTTACCATCTTGGGTCAGGATTGTGCCATCATTTTCCATTTTGACAGCATTCTGGATGGTAATCTTGTGTTCCTCAGAAAGGTAGTTATCCCACCAGCCTTTTAGTTGTCCAGTAAATCCGGAAACTAAAATATTTACAATAATTGCTTCCGTGCAGTTAAGGGATGTATCATAGGCTGTAGCAACCATGGTCATCTGCTGGAGGAGATTGAGGATCTGGTACTCTGTTTTGCCATCTATATTCCATTCATAGACATGGTTGGCATTGAAGGATTTGGAGTTTTTCCGTTCCTCCAAAAGAAGATCAGGAGCGGTTGCCCTATGGTAATACAGCTTAGAAGGTTGCTTCCAGTTGGGCTGATTCCTAATAGGGTTGATTCGGACAGATCTATCTGAGTCAGAGTTTCCATTTTCAGACGCCTGGCTAAGGACATTGATTTCCTTATCTTTGTCCTTTTGGGCTTCATGCCTAGATCTGGCTCTAGTAAGGGTTGGCCTAGAATGAGCTTCTTGGGATGTCTGAGGAGTATCTTGAATGATAATAGACGTCAATCCTTCAAGCTTGTCCTTAGGTTCTTCAGGTGGTTGATTAAAAGCTCGGAGTTTGGCAAACTCTTTCCTAAGCTTATCAGTCATTCTAAAGGGTTTGAAGATAGGGGTTTGAATGGTTTTAGGAGCAGAGGTACTGGCTTCTAGACTATGGCTAGGTTTTTCTCCTAATTTTTCTCCTATGGACTGGAGGTATCTGTTGGTATAATTAGATTGCTCCATAAGATTCTTGATATCCTTGGGAGTTATGGGTTCAGATTCATCCCTAGATTTGAAGGGTGAGGCATAAATATGACCATGCTTTTCATTCCTGACATTAGGAAGTATAAACTTGGTCGACGGAGGGAACTCAGATCTAACTATCTGGCCATCCTTAAGGTCATACTTAGTGATAACACTAATGGTGTTTGGCTCTAAGAAAGGATAATCTATCTTATGGTAAGCTGCATAAGACTTAAACCAATCAAAGAAGAAGATTTGAGACTCAACAAGATTAAGAAAGGAATAATATTCTTCCCTAACCTGATCTTTACAATCATCCCTATAATGGCTAAGAAACCACTCTCTTTGAGGAGTCATTTCCTCAGAGTCGAAATCTAGCTTAAGGGCTTTATAATCTATGCAGGCCTTATTAATCATGGATAACTTCATAATCTTGCATAGATGAAAAGGTTGGAGAAGGAATAGACCTAGACTCTTCCTCGTTGGTTTCCTGTTGATAAACAGGCTGAGGAATGGACGAAGAGGTTTCTACTCCCTGAAGCTTGATTCTACTACTGGTACTAGGAGCAGTAGAACAGGATTTCCTAGAAAAGACAGATCCAAACATCTTAGATCTAGAATCTCTAGTAAAGGATGATCTAGCCGTATTGAAGGAGTTTGACCTATTGAAGGTGATCTCTACCCTTCCGGAGTCAAATTGCTTGATAGACTCAAAGCTAGGTGTGGTTTGAGGCTTGGCAGGGGCTACCTTATCCATGGCCCAAGTCTGAGGGAAATTAATGTCTTCCCACTTGATGACTTTCGGAATCACAACCTTAGCTTTGGTTGTGTCTGTGAGAAACAAAGTAGTTTCTCCAGTCTTCCTAGGTTTGAGGACTCTAGACATACACGAGTTCATTACCTTGTATTGAACTCGATAGATGATATTAACTGGGATGGATCCAGCCTTCATATCAAGACCATAAAGCTGGACATCTAAGGTTAGAACATCTAAGATGTTGGCATCCTGAAGGCTGATGGTCCTATCAGGATAACAGTTGAAGTAGATTGGTCCATTACTAAGGCTGGTTTCTACGGTGCCTAGAATGAAATCGGTAAACTGATTGTGACGGGAGTCTCGAAGGCACAAAAGAATTGAGGTGTTTAATCCTTCTATCCCTAAGGGTTTGGCTGCAACTTGAACACATCCAATATGCAGAAAACCATATTTTTGTTTATGCAGTTTTAAAGATCCGTTTGAAAGAAGTTTTATTTCATCAAAATCAGATTTAAGACGTATGTTAGTCTCAACAGTCCGAATAATGAAATCAAATTTATGGAAATAATTTCCTTCAGGTTTATAAAGTTCATTTTCTGGAATCCTGGGGATCTTCCAGTCATCCAGATCTTGATTAATATCTTCAAAAGAAACTTCCTCTTTGAAAATATTACGGTTTGATTTGATTAAAGCATTTTCTGCTTGGGAAGGATTGAAAGAAGAAGATGAGGGTTGGGAAGATTTGAACGAAAAACGAGAGGAAAAGGAGCGAAAGAGAGACATGACAAAAATATCATAAAATAAATCCCCTGATATCATTGCCATCCTTTGGTTCTGTAAAAATATTAAGATAGATCCAAGTTGAAAATTACATTCTGAGCTATATTCCAGACTTCTTTTTTTTTTTTAACCGTTTATCTTTCAACTATAGCCAATGAATTTTCAGACAAAAGTTCAGATCTCATATTACAATATCTTGTAGGATTTACTGCCCTAAACTCAGCGGGACTTACTACCCCAGCAATACCAGATCTAAACTTTCTCCGTTTATCATGCTAACCAGTCAAAAGATAAAAGTACTTTAATTCATTTAAGAAAACATAATACAAACAAAGGGAAAGAATATACAGACATCTGGATGATAACTCAGAAAAGTAAAAGACAACTCAGATCTAGCCATATATTCCTACTTCCCCATCAGGCTCTGATACCATATGGGGTGGAAGCGAGGACGGGGAAAGCGACTATACAACAAACAACATAAATGAGAAGCAAGAATAGAATACGGAAATCACATAGCTATCAGAACATAACAAAATAAATTTATTTAATGCATAAATCTAAAGTTATACTCTCAAGGGCGGCAAGCCATCGGGATGAGAGGGAGTGGATGAGAAGAGAAAGGTCTAATTACAGAAACAAAACATGCTATATATATATATATATATATATATACACATCATGCCTCTAGCTAAAGGCTCTTCAAGTATGCCTTATCAACATGCTGCTGCAACTAGCTATCCAAACACAAGTAAATGATATATATATATATATACACATCATGCCTCTAGCTAAAGGCTCTTCAAGTATGCCTTATCAACATGCTGCTGCAACTAGCTATCCAAACACAAGTAAATGATTAGCATGATTGTCACTTAGATATCTTTATATCTTCTGATATAGATGACTACTCTGTACTTATTAATATTTTTTTATGTAGGCATTGTTTGAGAGCTCATGATTTTTAAGCCATGGTGGATTTGCGAAAAGTAGCATTTGACACTGGCACCTATGAGGATATGGAATGAATATTGAAGCAAGCACTTTAGCAAGATGCACACATCAAAGGAGGAAGAAGCCTAAATGATTTTATGTTTTGTGTTTTCTTGTTGAACCTGGTTTTGTGCACGTATGCGAATTTTTTTTCTTCTTCTATATTTTTGCCTTATTTATATTTATTAAATTAAATGTTTAATCATTAACTATTTTAATTAAACTCCTTTAAAAACAAATTTAAATAGTTAATAACATAGAAAATAATTTCCTACATAATGAAACAAGTTTCTATTTTATATTTGATCAAAATACATAACAAATATCTTTATTAGAAATACAACAAAAACTTATTTTTATTTTTGTTGTGTATTTCAATTTTGTAACACATCATAAATAATTTTTTGTTGTGTAGATGGTTGAGATAATAAAAACAAGTTTTCGTCATGTATCTTCATCATATACTGAATAAAAACTTGTTTATGTTGTGTTGTGAAGGTGTCAAACATTAGAGTATTATTTTCTTTATGAAATAACATATTTTTGAAAAAGATGGTGGTTTGAATAGTCATTTAGGAGGTGTGGATAGTAAGTCTTTATTTTCTTCTTTCTTTAAAGAATGGCATGTGGGATTAACTTCCTACACTAGCGCTTTTTCTAATACACCCAGCATACACAGTGTAATACCAATTTTGCCCTTCTCATAATCCATAAGTTAACAATCCGTAAGACTCTTACTGATTCATAATCCGTATGAGTTAATTTGTGAGTTAAAATTTTTAAAATGATTTTCAAAATAATGGACCAAGCAAGTGTTGAACTTGTGACCTTCCGATTACAAATACAATGCTCTAACCAACTAAATTACTGGACCAATCATGTTAAAAGCTAATTAATATTTGTATATGTAACATTACAAATTTTAATACATATTTATTACACATAAATTTACATAATAATTTTTATAACAATTAATTTTTATCTAATAATATTTTTTTACATATATAAATTTCTAAAGTATATGAACCTTTTTTTCTAAAATTAAAATTTCTAATATATGAACCTAATATTTTTTATTCAATCCTATGATTTTTAATCAAACCATGATTTTTATTTTAAATTTATTGTTCTAATAATGCATATATTTTATAATTAAACCATCATTTTATCTAATAATATATATTTTTATCTAATAATACATAAAATATACATTGTTAGACTCTTACGGATTGCGAATCCGTATGGTTCTTATGGATTGTGAATCCGTGAGTTAACTCATATGGATTACGAATCCGTAAGAACCTTACGGATTATGAATCTGTAAGGCTATGGGTGTGTGAATCCATAAAGGTTCATATGGATTGACAATCCGTATAAAATTTATGGATTATGAGAAGGGCAAAATCGGTATTATACTGTACATGCTGGGTGTACTAGAAAAAAGGCAGGTGTAGGAAGTTAATCCCATGGCATGTGGGGATTATTTGGGCTTGGATTGCCCGTTGCAATCTGCTGGGTGTATGGCCCATTTAACATGACTTATTTGAGCCGATATATTCAATTCTCTCGCGTGCATACTCGCATGTAAACACTAAACCCGCAAATACATACTAATGCATCATCGTGTCATAATAAGTCCACCATCTTCCAACAGCCTATAAAATATTTGTAAAATAATTTTAGATACACTCGCTGATCTCAAATATAAATAAGAAGATAAACAAATACTCTTTTTTTGTCTCAAATATAATTTTTTTTAACTAACTTTGTCTTATTTAATGATATTATCTCTAAATTATACTTTATTTAAGTGATATCTTAATTCCAATGACTCTTTTTTATGTCTAATACCAAATTTCAATAAAAGATAAATTGGAGAAAAAATAATGTTTATTTGAGATTGATATAATTAAATGTGGTTAATTTTTTTCTTATATTTAAGACCAGATTAATACTCCATATGGTCTCAAATGTAAGGAAAAATATATATTTTTCTTGATATCAAATATATATTTTTTTACTAACTTTATATTATTTAATGTTATTATCTTTAAAATACTTTTTAATTGAGATGTTAGTTATAATGACTCTTTTTTATCTTTAATATCAAATTTCAATGAAAAATAAGTTTAAAAAGTTTCTTTTTAATTCAATTTTATGTAATTACATATAATTAACTAACTTTAATTAATGCATCGTATTTTTTTCTTGTATTTCAGATAAGGGAATACTCATTTTCAGCTTTCCAAATCCCAAGCATTCCATGGACTGGTGGATGACAAACAGGCAAGAGCCCACAATAATAAATGTCATGGGCCAAAATATTCCTGCTACTTCATACGGGATAAGAAAAAAACCTATCATGATCATAATTAACAAGGTAATGAGCTTGAGGAACATTAAGGCACGTGACTTCATTAACACTCAGAAAAGTGAACTCCAATGAATTTTTTCATCGAAGATGTCTATGTAATAGAGGTCTATTAAAACTGTAGTAAACCATGAATTCCATTGAATTTTTTCATCAATGGTTCTGGGTTTTCCAAACGATCCAGCGTGAGTCCCCGAGTTGAAAATTACTCCTTATGACATTGTGGCACAACCATAGAGCATCATCTCAGCTGAAGTGATTAAGAAAGGAAAGAATATGGAGATGATGCCAAATGAATTTAGCTTTAGGGCGACCTGTGAATTCATGTGTCCTCCACTCCATTGCACCGGCAACAAAGCGAAGAGGAAGACAAATGTCTCCTCCAACGATAAACATTAGTAGGAAGACTACCTCCACATGTAAGCCATAAAAAGTGTTTCATATTTTATGGTAGTCTCCAAACCCATGTCCAAGTTCATCTTTCTTCACATGTACTTAGAATGATAGGTGTTTGAGAAAATCACCTAAAAGCAAATTTGGCTGAGTACGTAGCAAGCAACCCGAATGGGATAGGTCCCAAATGAATGTGTTCCCTGTTACTCTTTTTTTTTTTTTTTTTTTTTTTTTTTTTTTTTTTTTTTTTTTTTTTTTTTTTTTTTTTTTTTTTTTTTTTTTTTTTTTTTTTTTTTTTTTTTTTTTTTTTTTTTAAAGTTTTAGGTTAAATTATAATTTTGGTTTCATAATTTTTCAAATTCATGATTTTGGTCTTTGATTTTTAATTATAACTAATCTTTCTAGTTTTATAAATTGATGATTTTGGTCATTCTAATCAATTATTAATTAATATTTACATTGTGATTACTAGAGTTATTAAATTAAATAAAAATAGTAATCATTAAAAATTTAATAAAAGATTAGTAATCCTAATATGGTGTTGTTGTCGACGGAGTCGCTTGCCACATTGAAGATGAAAGATATGTTTGCGGAGAAAAGGAGGAGCCTAATATTGTGGAGGATTAGAGTTAATAATTTATTTAATTTTTAATAATTAATGATTTTGAATTATTTATAATTACCTTAATAACTCCATTAATAAAAATCGGAAGATTAAATGTTATAATTCAAAACCAAAGAATTAAAATTATAGATTTGAGAAATTAGAAAGAACAAAATTATAATTTAATCTAAATTCTAATATGTTAATCTTGCGTTTTAGTTGGATTACCAAAATGTTAACATATGACACCGTATTACAAAAATATTTGCATGATTCTGTCATACGAACTCACGTAAGCATTTTTTATTATTATAAAAGATTAATAAGCATTAAAGTAGTCAAGACATTATTGGTTAAACGTTACAGAATTCTTAATCAATATATATATATATATATATATATATATATATATATTCAAAAACCCAAACGAAAAATTAATATAATTATAGGGAAGAAAACATTTAAGCCTTTATTTTAAAATAATTTTTTAAATTTTAATAAACTAAACTGCCCTGATTAAAGTCGCAGTGTAATTTTAAGCCATCGCCACATCGATTAAGTTATGTCATTCTTTAATATTTGATGAAGTCTATAGTGTAAGGTAAATTGTTAATTTTCATATTATTATCTATCTATTTTTAATATTGCAAAATTCTATATAGTTTTATATAATTAATTATTAAATTATTACATGCAATAAAATTTTTCTAAATATTTAATTGTTGAAAAAGTAAAAAACAAATATAATTATCTTTCCATTGTTGGCTCTATTCTACCACCGTTGGCAGTCATTTTCTAATACAACTTCTGATAGTAGTACATTAAATTATTGTTGTGCCTGCTACAAGCCACGCACATCTAATTAAGGATTAAAGCTACATCAAATATAACTGTTGTGCCTCGGGTCACATTCAATAATTCTTCGAGTTCATTAATTCAGTAAAACATTATTACAATAATATAGCAAGCAGTGGAAAGCAAGGGACATGTTTAATAAATGTATAAATACAAATTTTCTGGGCATACTATATGAAAAAGTTAATCAGTGAGATTGGTTAAGAAATTAAGGAAAAAAAATTATTAGGGTATATAAAATTATATTATTTGTGACATTTTTTACGTTCTATTATTATCTCTATAATAAATATTTTTTTTTATTTTTTAATTAATGTCCTAAGAGCGTTAATAAACAATATCCTATTAATATTATCCCCAACAAAACAATCGTCTCTTCTATAAAAAACACATGTTGGACACGTATACATATCATGTAAAAATCAAGCAAGAAAGAAGAATTAATAATTGAAGAATTTCATTGTTTATTTATTGACTTGTTATGTATATATAGACTAATTTACAAGATTCAAAAATCCGAAAACTAACTAATCTAACTTTATCTGTTAATCTATCTATAAAAAAGTTATAAAATTCAAAAACTAACCATAATCTTAAAAACTAACAAGTTTAAATCTAATTCTAAAATTAAAACTACAGATCCGTAGATCTAATTCTAAAAATTACTGATAATTCAAATTTAAATCTTAAACTCTTTGATGCGTCCAACAAAAGAAAATAATATATAGTCTTACTTGTCTTAATGATGTCTTAGACTGCTCTGAGTACTCAGCCATGACTCAAAATCTTGACCTAAAACGGTGGTTCTTGGAGAACATGACGTTCATCATCCTCTTCACAAAGACAAACCATACGATGTCACGGTCGTGTCCGATGCTATCCTAACATAATTTGACTACACCAACAACACTCTCTATTACGACTTCTCCCTCAACGTTACAATCTCCAACATTGTTCGTGGTTATGACTTCATTGAAGCGGGTGCATTCTACCAAGATGTCACGTTAGGTTCCTCAATCATGAAAACATTAAAGGGTAGCAGCATCAGTGAGTTGAAACGTTGGAACATTTTCTTTATTAATTAACGGAAGCTTTTTATTTGATTTAACGTCTAATCAATTATTTTAAATATGTGATTTGAATGAGGCTTTTAAAAATATGATTCCTTTTAGAACGTTGCGTCTGATTGATTTTAATGGTTTTAATAACCTTTTAAAGGCGGTCTTATATAAAGAAAACATGAACAGAACGCGAAAGATAAAATAAATAGTATTTTCAGTTTCATCGTGAGTTCTGGAGCAATTAAGATTTGTGTGGGTGTTAGTTTGTGGGACTCTCTTTTGTGCAAAGAGATCCTCACCTTTCGCATGTTTAAAATCAAGAATAATTCTAAAAAAAATTATTCTCTATATAAGAACTGTTATACAATGTAACATTTATAACACAACATCGGTTTCAGTAAAAAAAAGAGAAGCATCGGCAGAAAATTAAATCCAGATAAAAAAGTAAATAAATTGTTTCGGAGGTTTCCCATCAGCACGAAAGCACTGTATGATTGCTGTTTGATCACTCTAACTTTACAGCTTCAAGGACATCAATGGAGAATGATATTTTGATGCAGAAGATCACAGAGATACACCAATTAACGTGGGGTGTGTGCTCCGTATAATTGAAAGAGAGGGAGTTAGAATGTGTGTACCTTTCTGCTGCCACTATCAAGTATTTATAAGTATGTTACCTTGCAGTTATCATACGAACTACTTTCGAAATTTTCGGCCTCAATCCGCACGTTGCCAACTGCCCCTTTGGACTAAGTCAAATCCACGTTCTGAGAATTGGACAAATGATACTTCAACTATAATTGGGCTTGCAATTAGGCCCAACTCTTACTTCCGTAACAGTTGCCCCCCAGCCCGGTCATCAAGCATTCTTGGTAACCGGGGTGCATTGTCTTATATTTCTATGTTCTCCCGGGTAGACTTTATCCGTACGTGCTGGTCCGGGTAAATTAATACAGCTGTCGAGGTAAGGTCCTTGTACCACATTGTCGACCACCACTTTCTGGATATGACTCTCCGACCACAACTAGCCGGCCACAAAGCGTTTTCATCAATCCAACCAGGAGAACTCACGGAACAACATTATATCCGATGATACCTACCCACCAACATCCTTCCGAGTAGACAGTACCCCGAGTAGAGATTATTCATATCCGAGTAAGTCTGTCCGAATCATGCAGCGTGTAGAGAACTTCTCTGGGGAAGTAAAATGCCCCAGCTGACGATCGACTTTCTGACTGCCGTCGGTTACTATTCGTGCCTTTATTGTCAATTAATGCATTAAAAGTCCTATCGTTTCATCCTTCAGATAATCATTGCACTTTTGGTGCTTTTACCTCCATGCCCCCAAACTTTGGAGTGCCTTTTCCATTATGCCCTTATGTCGTTTAGTTTCCTTGGCGACGGTTTTGCAGGCCGTTTCATTTCTTTCGGCGGTTACTGTAGGTTACCTTCAAATTTTAAATTTCCTCCTAAAATCCCGCAATTCTAATTATTTCATCTCCTTCCCTTTCTTTCATTTGTCACTTCACCCATATTCTACTACTTTCTCTCCACATTTTCTCTCCTGTTTCGTTCATTTTTCTTCAGACACTTTCTTCGTTCATTTTCTTCCAGTTCTCGATTTCCTCTTCCAACAGGTACTTTCCTTCCTTCCTCTTGCAAATTTCTACTTTCATAGTTTCATAATTAGTACTTTAGTTAGGGCCACATTATCTTCTTTTATCTCTTCTGGGTTTTGTTTTCTTCTTCTCCTCCATTTTTGTTGGATTGTTTTATTTACTTTGGAAAGCATGAAGATGACTCCTGAGGAAGAGGCGGAATTACAGAGGATTGTCCCCCCTAGGACTGGGTGGCTGGTTTTTGGCCTTCCTCTTCCGGAGGAGGAACTTGAAAAAGGCCTCCTTCGTGGTTATACCGGTGGCTCTTCCTCTTCCCAAAAATCACGGGTTTCCGCCGCGCCTAGCGGCCAAAACCCCTTCTCACCACCGTATCACCCAGGTGGGTCTAAACCCGCCGGTGCTCTTCTTCCTCCTCCATCAAACTCCGTCGGTTCTACACCCAAACCTACTTCGACCCTGGGTCGTTCTAGAACTTTTCCCATTCTGGGCCCCCAAATTTCAGGGCCCAGACACATTTGCAGCCCAAGGGAACTTCCACTCCCGTGTCGTCGTTTCAATCCCCTGACCGACCTATCTTCTTCTTCGGATGAGACCTCCTCCTCGTCGTCGAATGAGGTATTGGAGGTCAAGTATGATGCTTGCATAGATTGTGTTTCCGACGCCATGTATTATACTCAACTCGGCTCTGATGACGTTGCTGATTCGATTTTGGGGTCGTGTCGGCACAACCCCATAGTGTCATCCACTAAAAAGCCCCCGTCGAAGCCGCGCACCCGCGTTGGCGGTGGCGAGGTCCCGGCCTCGGCTTCCTCTATATTTGATGCATTGCCTCCAGGTACGTTTACTAACTTTTGTTTTTCTTCTTTGTTTACTTAGGTATAATGGATGTTGCTTTGGAAACTGTAGACGAATCCATCTCTGCTGAGTCCCAATCGAAAGTGACTTCGGCTTTGGCATCCAAATTTACTTGGGTGACTCACGAAGTCCTTCAAACTCTGTCCACCCTTGACCTTCCTAGCATAGTATCCACCCCAGTGGGAAAACAAGAAGGGTTTGTCATCCGGGCTCCCCTCTCGGGTGAGCCTGTTTGTACACGACGAGAAGGGAATGACCCCCATTTTTCTTCTTTTACCAGGACGTGATTACCCAAATAGGCATCACTTTTCCCTTTTCTTCCTTCGAGATCAAAGTTTTAACTCATCTCCGGGTAGGCCCTTCTCAACTTCATCCAAATAGTTGGGGCTTTATTCATACCTTTGAATTGTTTTGTGAAGACTTAGGAATTCCCTGCACTGTCCCTCTCTTTTTCTATTATTACTTCCCTCATACTCCTAGGACAGGTAGGGAACCTCCTAACCGGAAAAGGTGGATTTCTTTTCGAAGCCAGAGCAAACGAAAATTATTTAAACCGTTCACAGACTCTTTTAGGGGTTTTAAGGGCAAGTACTTTAAGGTGGTCACTGAGCCTGGTCGACAACCATTCTTCTTGTCCGGCCTCGAATCCTCTGACGTGGAGTGGGCATTTCCTCTCTATTGGTCTGAGGATCATCATAAGCAGGATCGATCAAATTATCGATTCATTGAGGAGGAATTGTGTGACTCCGATGCTTCGTCTGTTTTTGTGATTTCCGAATATGTAGATACCCATGGTCAGCCTAACATAGCAAACTATATTGGCGTTGGCCATCGAACTGGTTTGCCTTGAAGACTATACTGATTCTTTAGTTATACTTAAATATACCGTGTACCGTTTCTAACGTTGTTTCTTTTTCATTGTAGCCGACATGAGACCACAACCAGCTCCCCCCACCAAAACCAAATCCGACGCTGCTTCCAACCCCAAGGTCGTCGAGGACAGAGGTAAGGGGTTAGCCTCCGAGCAGCCTCCTGCTCTGAACAAGTCGCGCAAACGCCCTCCACCTTCCTACAGGACGATGTTGGATGGTGAGGACAAAAGTGCCAAGGTGGTGCCGAGCGCACCGGCGGCCCCTGGTCAAACTGTGACTCCCCGTCCCCCGGCTTCGTCCACTCCGGCGTTCGGGGTTGCAACCGTGGACCTGACCGTGGCGACCTCCCAGCGGCGTACCGGTCCCACTACTGATTCTGGGCGTTCCGACTCTCGGGCGGTTTCGGGTAACGTTTGGAAGAAGGGAGTAAATGAGGACTTAGTCAAATTGATGAAACCTCCTTCTCCTATGCTTAACCCCGGTGCTCCCGTGGGTGAAGAACTGGCCGAGCTCGTCTGCGTCGAGGAATATGCCTTTCGGTCTGCGTCTTTGGTGAGAGCATTTGCTATAGTGCGGGAGAGGTATTTATCATCGCTGTAAACTCTTTAGCTTTTACGCATATTCTTAGTCATGAATCTAACTTTATTCGTAATAGGTATGGCGTAGCGGTGGAAGAGAAGAAGAAGGTTTATGAAGAGCTTCTTTCCACCAAGGCCGGGCACGAGAAGATTCGGGCCCAACTGGCTGCGGAGAACCGGCAGCTAAAGGAAGAGTTACTCGCATCCCAAGCTGCTTCTTTGCGGAGTGACTTGGGTCGAGCTCAGGGTTCTTTGGAGGTTGCCGAGCAGCAGGTGGCCTCTTTAAAAATTAGTTATGAAGAACAAGCTCGGGCTTATGAGGATAAGCTTGCGGCTATGAAGACTACTCTTGCCGCCGCTGCGGAAGAAGGTTTCACCAATGCCATCGAGCAAATTCAACACTTGAACCCGGGAGTGGTACTATCTACTTCTGGGATGCATTATATGGCTTATGTTGATGATGGCCAGTGGATTCCTCCTACCGGAGCCGAACCTTCTTCCGTGGCGGCGGCTGATGAGTCTGCGCATGTCGACGAGACTCCCTCTGCTGCCCCGGCTACTGACTCTCCTACTGGCGATCAGCCACCCGTTTCCGACACGCAACCATCTGTCGCCGACTCCCAACCTCCCATCGAAAAGAACTAAAGGGCTGGAATGCCGGTTTTACTTGTATTTATTTTTCTGTTAATGTTAGGCCCACGGGCCTGGAACATATGTTTTTATAACACTGCTATTAATGGAAACGATTTACTTTATATCAGAGTTTGATCAGAACCGGTTAGCGTATCATTCAAAGTTTTGAAATCTAATCGTATCACGTTTTAGAAGAACCATATGAATCAAAATTTTTCGGGATCCATACTTTACATAAAACACTATGATAGTGAATAACACTTTATTGAACTTTTAATCATTGTATTACAATGTTCATTGATAACCGAGTAGAACTATCATTTTCGGTCCACACTTAGAATTTACAACGGTATAACTTGTACTGATGCAATATAAGAAAAACAATTGAATCTCGGAAATAAATCTTTCCGAGTCTAAACTTGACTGGATGGTGCCTTTTCCATGAAAGAGGACCATACGTACCCGGATATACATCCTCAGATTCGTACCCTCGATAACAGAAAAACTTGCTTCTCCCGATGAGTTATGTTTTCAATGAAGGAGAACCGTATGGACTCGGATAAAGCAACTCCTAAGCTCATACTCTCCATAAAAGAGAAATCCACATTCTTTTGCCGTACGCTTCCAAGTTTCAGATGTAATATTTTTTAAGCTTATCTGCGTTCCACGTCCGTTTGACCGGTTTCTCTTCTAGTGTTTCCAGCATATACGCCCCCTATCAAGCTTATGAGTTATCCGATACGGGCCTTCCCAATTTGCCGCAAATTTCCCATCTCGAGAGTTCTTATTCCCGACGTCGGCTCGTCACAGGACTAGCTCAGCTAACTCGAACTGTCATGGAATCACCCTCTTGTTGTAAGCGTGTGCCATTTGTTGTTTCGCCTAAAGGTCCCGGGCATGGGCGGTCACTCGGATCTCGTCGAGCAGCGCCGAGTCCATCATCAGGGCTTCGTTATTTGCATCTTCTCCTTCTCGTAGTACCTGTGCCCGCCGCCACGATTGATGACCGACTTCGACCGATATCATGGCTTCGCTTCCATAGGTCATCCGAAACGGAGTCTCCCCTGTTGACGCTTGGACCGTGGTGCGAATACCCCAAAGCGCGTAGTACAGCTGCTCCACCCAACTAGATCCGGCATCTTGCATTCTTTTTCGTAAAGCTTCTAAGATTATCTTGTTTGCGGCCTCAGCCTGTCCGTTGGATTGGGGGTGTTCCACCGATGCAAATCTGTGTCGGATGTGGAAGCCGGCCATCATTTCTTGGAACCCTCTGTCTGTGAAATGCGTTCCATTTTCAGTGACGACCTCCCCGGGAATCCCAAACCTGGAGATTATATTTCTTTCAAAAAATCGCTGAACTCGGACATATGTGATCGTGGCCAACGGTGCCACCTCTATCCATTTGGTGAAGTAATCCACAGCAACTATTAACCACCTCATTTGTCCCTCTGCTGGTTTGAACGGTCCCAACAGATCCATGCCCCATTTGAAAAATGGCCAAGGTGCCAAGATGGATTGCAGCGTCTCAGGTGGCGCTAAAATTCGGGATGCATTCTTCTGACAATTTTCGCATTTCTTCACGTGCTCGGCAGCATCTGCTCCCATCGTGGGCCAATAATATCCAACCCGAAGCGCTTTTCTTGCCAAGGCTCTCGCCCCCATGTGTTGTCCGTTAATACCTTCATGTATTTCGGACAAGACATATTTGACTCTATCCGGATTCACACACACCAACAAAGGATTGTGCAAGCTTTTCCTATACAACTTGCCATCGACCACTGCGAACATAGTTGCAGTTTTTATTAATTTTTGGGCTTCGAGCCCGTCATCTGGTAATGTGCCTTTCTCCAAGTAATCAACTATTGGACGCCTCCAGTCCTGATCCGTGGTGATCATCATTATGCACGAAGGCTGCGATATTTGTTGTTGGACCACGGTTCGATTATTTCCAGGACTCTTCATACTTGCTAATTTTGACAGGATGTCGGCCCTGGCATTGTCTTCTCTGGGAATATGGTTGACCGTGACCTCGTCAAATTTAGTAATAATTTCTTTTACTCGTCCTAAGTATTTTGCTAACAGGGGTCCCTTCACCTGATAGCGGCCTTCAATTTGGGCTGCGACCAATTGGGAATCCGTGTACACTTTTACCTTCTCAGCTCCCTGCTCCCTTGCTTACACCAACCCGACAATCAATGCCTCGTACTCGGCTTGATTATTTGACGTCGGGAAATTCAGCTGTAGTGAAAACTCTATCGCTACTCCATCTGGATTCTAAATTATAATTCCGGCGCCACTTCCTTTCTTGTTGGATGACCCATCCACGTACAATGTCCACCAATTTCCTGTTCCTGGGGCGTTGGGAGTGAGTTCTCGCACGAAATCCGCCAATACCTGGGATTTGATTGCGTGTCGTGCCTCGAATTTTAGGTCAAATTCGGACAACTGAACTGCCCAATTCGTCATTCTCCCGGCCAGATCTGGCTTGTGAAGCACCTGTCGGATAGGCTGATCTGTCCGAATTATAATTGTGTGACTTTGGAAATATGGGCGTAATTTCTTGGCGGCTACAAACAATGCAAATAACACTTTTTCTAACTTCTGATACCGTAACTCGGAGTCACGCAAGGCCCGACTTACGAAGTATACTGGTTTCTGAACTTTCTCAACTTCTCGTACCAGTACTACACTAACGGCATCCTCGCCCACCGATAAGTACATCACCAAAATCTCTCCTGCCTCTGGCCTTGATAAAATCGGTGGGCTTGCCAAGGATTTCTTCATGTCGACGAATGCGGCTTCGCATTCTGAGTTCCACTATATTACAGCTTGTTTCTTCAACATTTTAAAAAATGGGAGAGCTTTTTCTGTCGACTTTAGCATAAAATGCGTCAGCGCGGCTACCCTCCCGGTCAGCTGCTATATTTCCTTCTGTTGATTTGAGAGGAAGCTGGATGAAGATCAAGTGAAGATTCAACCAAGGTTCAAGACTTGGAAGTTTTGGCTTTCAACATGGTTCAAGCTTTGAAAAAGTAGTTTGTGATTTAATGTAAAAAGGATTGAAAGCATCATGATGATCCAAGCCTTGATTACATAGCATTCATGTATCATTTAAGCATTGCATCATAGAGAAGCTAAGTAATTAGTTTAAAACTTAAGAAATAGCTAAGTAAACAACATATAGTCGTGATAATCGATTACTGGCTTATCATAATCGATTATTTTGTTCATAAACTTTCTGGAAAATCAATATGAACATTTTAATCGATTACCTTATCGGATTAATCGATTACACGCAACTCAGCATATTTGTAATTTGGCCTTGTGACTGTTTTAATCGATTACCATAGTGTTGTAATCGATTATATACTTATTTGGACAACTCAGTCACTCTGCCTTAATCGATTACAAATGGATGTAATCGATTATTCTTCACAAACACGATTTTATCATAGGACTGCCTTAATCGATTACCAATGGATGTAATCGATTATCCTTCATAAACTCAATTTTAGCATAGGTCTGGATTAATCGATTACAATTGAATGTAATCGATTACTCTTCACAATCAGGATT
>PYAF01003442.1:182330-210474 GCA_007407185.1 Glycine tomentella
AAAAAATATTAAGTTTTTAAAATGTATTATGATTTTGTACTTTCTCCGAGTAACGATAATGAATAATACCTATATTAAAAGTAAAACTTTTAAAATGTATATATAAATTAAATTTGAACACATAATATATAATTATTTAAATTTGAGTGTTCATTTTTATTATTTTTTATTTGTAATTAATAATGTTTAAATATATTTTTTGTAAAATTAAAATTTATTTGAAGTTATATATTTTTTATGATTGTATTTAGTATATTTTTAAGAAAGTATCTGTACATAAATACAATTTATCAATTTAAAAAATATTAAATAGTATATTAAATACATTTATGTTCAATTTGTCTCAAAGATTATGTATTTCAGACTTTATATTTGATAATACCGAAAAAGACTAATTATAATTAAGAAACTCGTTCTTTATAGTTAATTTGAAAGAAACATAAAAGAAAAGTTCAAAGCAATGTTAAACTCCTACATTAATTGTGCGTGAGCATCTTTTCCTTCATTGATCCCTTGCAAGCGCATGGGGACACCATATCCTCTTGGTCATTCTCACCATAACACAAAATCTACATCTCTTCTACTCTTCCATGGGTATCTGAGTGGAAGTTGAAAGTTTGAAGAGACGTGAACGAAATGAAAATAATTAAATTTTAGCCCATAATTACTTCTAGAAGAGAAAAATAAGAAGAAAAAAATGAAATGAGCTTCTCCATAAGTTAAAATAAGTCTTCCATTAGCTAATTTGTAGATGTCATCTCATCTTTTAGAGAAGTTATATTGGTGAACTTCTAAAAATTAACTAATGGAGAGCTTATTTTTACTTATGGAAAATCTCATCTAATTTTTTTCTTCATATTTTCTTTTTTTAGAAGTATTTTTAGAGAAGCTTATCCAAACAGGCCCATATAGAAATGTATGTAAGTGATATATATTAAAGTCTTAACCGTTAGACCGGTATTTTTTTTTTATTTTTAAATATAGTAAATGTTTTAAAGACTTGTGTCATTATTTTAAAAATATTTATGATGATAGCTTTTTTTTAAACAACATGATAATAGTTTTTTATTTTTTATAATGTAATAATCTATTTGGTTGATGTTAGATATATGATATACTAGTTTTTGTATTTGTTAACAACCAAGAAAAACAACCATAAAGAGCTATGAAATGAACATATTTTGACAAGTAGTCAACCACGACCCAGATAACAGAGTGGCCATGGGAGGAAGGTAAGTTGGTGATGAAATCCATACTTATATCTTCCCAAACCTGGGTTGGAACAGGAAGAAGAGGTTGGAGGAGGTCGTTCTTTTTGGTTGTTAACGTTTTGTTCTATTGGCAGGTAAGCAATTGGTGATGAAGAACTTGACATCTTTATACATGTCGGCCCAATAAAATGAAGCAGCAACTCGATCAAGTGTGCCTTTGATGCCAGAGTGGCCTACCATTGGGGTAGCATGGTATTCGTGTAGGACATCCTGTCTAAAGGAATGAGCGAGCAATAGGAAGAAAATGTGTCCCTAAAAATTAAGCAAAGTGTTAGTCAAATCAATTTTTTGGGTAGGGTTTGATGTTTGTGGGTGAGTGCAATTCCCTCTGGCATAGGTGGATCCACGTAGAAGAGGAGGTAAGTGTCTACCCTTAAAATTTGAAGTGAAATTATCAAAATATCCTTACTTTAAATTTTTCACAAAATTAACCTACTTGTTGTGAGAAGGGGGCACCGCACAGGCACAACCACACAGACGAGACCCTTCCTCTCTCGTTCTTTCATTTGCAAGAAGCATCAACAATAGTAAGGTAATATCGTGCCCTTCGCCCCTTCCTCTCTCGTTCTCCATCTCCGGCGATCGGCGTCATTGCGGGCTGACATCCGTCAGTCCGTCACAGCTACGGGCTATGGCGTCGGCGTCCTCAGAAGTCAGAAGCGTGGTCCAAGGCTTCGAGAGTTCTCCAGACCAGTGGCTCCGCCTCTGGTTTTGTTGATAAATGATAATGCTTTGTAATTATCAAAAGCATATTTCGATTTCGAGTTATGTTCCCAGGATTAGGTTTCTGCTTTTGATAATGGTTAATTAGAGTTTAAATTTTTCTGAATTGGGTATACTTTCATTGAATGATAATGCTATGTTATATTCTACTTTGTCAAATTTTGCTTTGTTCTGTGCTTGGATCAAATTTTGCTCATTCTACTTTGTCACTCTAGTTTGGCTTTGTTTGCTCATTTGATAGTATCTTTCTGCGGTGACGTCAAAGCCTCAAAGGTATCTTGTGAAATTTCATAGGGTACTAGAATTTAGAAGGCCATGAACTGCTGTGAATTGTGTGGTTCATAATATTGAGTGTTTACCATTCATTAATTTCCTGAATCCACCTCTGGTTAGAAGGATATCTTCACTTGAGTTGTGCGTTCATATATATATATATATGTAACATTTTTATTATGATGAAGTTCTATATACATTTTTGATATTTTTTTTAATAATTATAGTTTTACCACATATTCCATAATACACCAGTCAGAAAACAAACAAAACTTACCATTAGATCTCTTCAGAAACCACTTCTAAGATAAAATTTTAACCCTAACACCAACCAAGAGAGGATCAACATCCACACCAAAGAAAATGATATATCATTTCTATGCTCTCAAATAACCGAAATCACATCATTCCAAATCATCTCCCTAATTGTTTACTTTATTTAATTTGGGACAAGGAAGCTATAGTAATTTAATGTTCACTTGAAAGTATAAAGAAAATATCTCTCTTCTCTCATCCCTCTAGCATTCTGAGGTTGTTCATCTTCCAATTCTTCTACTTTGTCTTTCCATCTCCTTTCCCCTCTCAAAATCTCACGTTCACATAAGCTCTTAATTGCGGGTTTTTTTCTTCTATACTTCGCTGGTGCCTTCTTTGGCAGACTAAATCATTTACCTAGCATTCTCAATGATTGTTCGTCTTCTTTTCTATATATAGTTCGTCATTCTTCTTCCATTTTTTTCTCCTTATTCATTCTCTGATTGGATTTTGGCCACGGTTACAACACAATTGTTTGATTGAGGCTTTTGAACAGTTTCTGACACAAAAATTCAACCAAAGTTGACCCTGTTGGGATGAATTAGAATAACAAGGTCCACCATTTCCACACATCAATTAATAAAACAAGAAGATGGAAACAATTGAATCATTCACCACAGATTCTGAGAGGCTCTGAAAACTCCTAAACACCTTTCTCTTGTAACCCCGATTCTTGCTTCCTTTGCTGTCTATTGTGTGAATTCAATTCTTGGAAAAGAATGAGTTCATGTCAATATATGTCTTCTCTAACTTATTTTCATTGAGTCAGATTCAATTATTAACAGTATGGATAAATAAAAGATGTGTTAACAGTAACCTATTGAAAACTCGATAAGCTTTAATCTCCAAATGACAATTAATTAGATAAGTAGTAATAATTGGTAGCAACATAATGCTTAAATGGAATTTAGTGTTAACGCGAAGCTTTTAGTCATGAACTTGTATAAATATTGTTCAAATAAAATTTTATGCTTATTACAACTATCAGAGTAAGATTTCAGGGAAATAAAACTTAAAAACAAGAAGCATATTTACTAAACTCTCTCATTTATAATCCAAATCTTCTACTTAATAACTACCAAAATGAGACACTGTTTGTTCCCTCAGATTTTAAGATTGAAGTTTTCTGTCATGGCTCCACGACCACTATTTTAAGAAACTCAAGACATACCTTCCATGATTGAAAAGATTCGCCAAATAGCTCAATGACTACTACTTCTAGTCCTATGGTCTTGAATATTTTTCTTTTCTAATGTCAGTAAACTGTCAGTATATTTAATCTTTAAGAAACAATTGATCTTGGCTCCCAAAACAAAGGGGATTAAATCATTGTATCTCGCTTGAGTAGTATTCTGCAAAATTCAATAATAAAAACAAAAGGAATAGTCCTCATATCACTACGCTCAAGTGATACTAACTGAGAATGCTAGGCGAATGATTTAGTCTTCAGAAAGAGCTCCAGCGAAGTTTAGAAAAGAAAGAGCTTATGTTAAATGTTACGTGAGATTGAAAGGGGAAAAGAGAGAAAGAAAATTGAAAAATTAGATGAACAGCCTAACAGAAAGCTACTTGACGAGAAAGATGGAACAGGCGAGAGAAATATATATATATATATATATATATATGAAATTAAATTACTACAGTATCCTTGTCCCAAATTAATTAAAGTAAAAAATTTGAATGAATATTTTTGTCCAATAATTTTGGAGTAAATTGCTAATGCACTCCAAATGAAAAAAGAGAAATATGTATATTAACAAAATCATGTGTATCAAGCTTTTGAGAGGGAGTCCTCTGTTGTGACTTGTTGGTCATGGTTCGAATCTAGAAACAACATCTTTATATATATAAAAATAAGACTGCATCTTTCCCTTACCTGCGCATGACGTGAAGTCTTTGATAAATGTGGGAGAGCAGAAGAACTATCCAGTTTGTGTTGTTCTTCGCATGTATAATGGTAAAACTATATATGGGCAATGGTTTCATGGCCAATCACTCATCCAAGATTATCTTTTTCTTTTCATTTTTTTTTTGTCTTCTTACTACAAGATTTTTAAACTAGATCAAGTCTACAAAGTTTCATGTAAATAATATATTAATTGATATTTTATCGTTCTACTTTATCTTGATGGATATATACATATAAAAGTTAATATTTAGTTATTCATTGTTAGATAACATACCAAAGAATATTTAAACTTGGATGAACATTTTTAAACTTGAACTTTGCATCCATGTCACATGTTGAGAGAAAGAGTCATATAAAGAGACAATGGCATATGAGTAAACTATAATTGGATGTTCTATAATGTGTAGCTTGCCTCACATTTATATTATTAGGTTAAGTATACACATGTAGTTGGGCCAAGCCCATGCATATATATACATACTAAAACCCTTTTATTCTAACTAAGCAACTCTAACACTATACGCACCACATTTAAAGATTTTGTAAACACATCTTATAGGTTGTCGCCTATCTTGGCATATATAAAACATAGATATAAGGTTCCATTGCACCTTCTCTCAGTTGAAGTTACAATTTTTTTACCTCAATATGCTTTGTTCTTTCATGAAAGACCAAATTTGATGTGATATGTATGACAACTTGATTGTCACACCACAATTTCATAGGACAAGTATTAGCAAATCCTATCTCATCCAAAATCTGTCTCACCTATATCAATTCATAAGTTGTTTAGCTATAACCTTGTGCCTTTGTATTGGATATCTTGACACCACATCTACTTCTTATTCTTTTAAGAGATCAACTTACCACCAAAAGTACACAGAGCATGCGATAGATTTAAGGTCAATAGGTGACCCAAACCAATCCTCCTTAGAGAAAGCCTCCACCTGCACATATGCCTGGGATCTTGATACACGGTCCCATGCAGTGGATAAGTGGTTTTTGATGAGTTTCAGTCAAGAAGACATGAATTGACTAACCACACTTACTTAAAAGGCAATATCTAGACCTAGTGATAGTGAGATAATCCAGTAGATGAATAAATTTAATTCACAATAGGGCCCAATGACTATCATCAATCCTCTCAGGTCTTAATGGTCTTACAAAAATCATGTGGATGACAGTTGGAAGTGATCACTACATACAGATACATCGTACACTGACCTCTCATCTTCCAACTCAAACAACATAGTCTCAGAGCCTTTCAAGAGTAGCAAAGTGAGGCTTGTGAGTTACCTACACCCAAATGTCGAGTAGTCACCACTCGCTAATTCCCCCTAGGTTCTTTGAACCTCTACTCCCACTACACCCCTATGTATCTTTGTCCATCATCCACTTCCTCAACACAACCTCACCTTCTCATAGAAAGAAATAAAACCACTGGCTCTTTACTCTTTGTCCAATCCTCTTGAATCTGGCCACCACATCGCGTGCGCAATCCTCGTACAATGTACATCAACGAATGCATGCAAACAAACAAACAAGAAGAGAGACGAGGTTTAGGCCTGCGTACTACTTTATGGGAATCAATCGTGGCCCCTTAAGACACACAAACAATTGGACAACATAACGATTGTACTTATAGCCATCTAAGCAAACATAACAAACAATTTGCCGAGGGTCAAACACCCCTGGACACACACCACAACACGTACAAATAAAAATGAATATATGCAGACACATGTATATAATAGAAAATAAATTTGCACGTCACATATATAATTGTTGGAGTTCACACTCTGTCGGAATTATCATTTAATAATCATAACAACAAAATACAGGCATGCATTTTAGTAATTTTAACAGCAGATAATCATCACAATTTCAGAACATGCATTAGTCATAAGGTCTTGCACTTATCTTAGCAATATAATAAAAACTAAATCAGCAGTTCCAGAAAACAAATATTTCTAAGATAATTTATATGGAAGCACGAATTCAAAAGTTAAGCTATTTACTGTCTAAAATCACTTTGTCGTTCAATTTTTCAAAGTCTTGCTCCTAACTTATTTTTAATGCTCTCGATGCTTCGGGAGTTGAATTTTCGCAAATCTTATATGCTGCCCTATATTTTCAAATGTAACAATTTTATTTTTGAAGTCAAAACTTTAATAAAATAGTCCATACTATTGTAAGCTCAGCCCAAATTCATGACAGATTTTTCATTTTACTAAAGGTCCTTAAACTTGTTTTATTTGTAACTTTTGCTAGGAAATTTTGATTTAGGTGAAATTTAAGACTAACTTTATGTTTTAACATGCAAAGAACTCGTTTTTGGCATAAAAAATCAAGGAAAATAGCTCAACACACAAATTCAGGACATGAAAACAAGCTTGAAAATTTTTAAGCATCATGTTCAATGAAGTTTATCAACAAGCATAGGATTCAAGAGTTGGAGTGACCCCCCTTACCTCTTGATGAAATCACGAAATCTTGAAGGAAAATGAAGAATGTTCAGTTTTCGAAAGCTTCCCTTCATGAGTAAAACAAAATGATAGTTTTAAATTATTAGAGAAGCTAGAATAAGAGAATGACGAGGAATCAAGTATAGGATGAAGAATAGAGCTCATTTAGCTAAGCTTGATGTCTCAAAGGCTCAGGAACACTAGGAACATGCTTGGAAGAAGAAAAAGAAGAACAGTTGAACTCTACTCCCTCAAGATGGAATTTGTACAAAATGAAGGGATCAAGGCTCCAATAGATTTTTTTCTCACAAAGACCAATAAGCTATGGTGTAGGATTAAATTGACAAGGCTTTCTGACACTTGAATGACCCCCTTGGCTGCCATTTTGAATGTGTCACTCCATTCCACTAATGGGTAGTTTTTCTTTTTGCAAAACTACCAAAAAAATGAAAGGGATAGGATTTGTCAATAATGGGTATTTTGCTTTTTACCAAAACTAATAAATATTATCTTAATTGCATAGGTTTTTGCACTAATCTCCCAAGGAATACGTGTCTCCAAATTGAACCTCACACAGAAAACAATCTCACAGAGTTAAATTACATTGCCGCTCAATGCGTGGTGCAATTTTCCTATAGATGAAATTTTTATTCAGGTAGTTTCCAAATTTTTGCCAACTAACTAAATAAACTATTTACACTAAAAAATATAACTAACACTAAATCATACAATTAATATCATATTGAGAATAAATTAAATTACCTAGGTATATAATTAAATTACACAATGCAAAATTTTCATTGTCTAGTCTTTAATAGTGCAATTTTACATGTGTAGAAAAATAAATTAAGAAGAAAATTTTCGGGTATTACAATACAAGCCTAATAAGGGCTTTGAGTTTGGTCATCATCCTAACACACACACACACACACACACACACACACACACACACACACACACACACACATATATATATGATATCTTGGCCTAACATGATACACTATTATTTGACAAAAGACTTATCACGCCAAAAGGTCCCTAACCCGACTATTGTCGCCTAGCACCAAAGCCCCACTTATGTCTTGCTTCCTTGGACTAACTAAAGGCATAGTCACATTCGAGACTTTGTGAAGCAACTCTCATTAGTTTGAAAGCGCACTACAAAGGTAACCTCAAAATCTTAGAGATTATTACATAATACGTGGTCCATGGGATGGAGATAATTTGCTCAAGGGTTTTGAGAAAACAATAAATTTAAAAGTATACACCTTGAATCCCCAAGAAATAGTTGCCATGTCTAAACTTGTTACAACTATCATGTAGTGGTCCCTTTTGGTTATATAGGTAAGATTAACATTTCGAAAACAAAATTTCAAAATTATGATTGTGTAAATATGGAAACTTATGTATATGTATTCTAGAAATATGTTTCCAGAATTATACAATCATAATTATGAAAGCTTATCTCTGGAAGAAAAAATGATAAGAGTTAAAAAAAATTAAATGATTTTTGAAATAATGTCCCAAACAAGTGTCAAACCTATGACCGTCCAAGTACAAGCACAACGCTCTAACGAACTAAGCTACTATGCCATTCATGTTAAAAGCTAATTACTGTCGCTATATATAACATTACAAATTTTAATGCATATTTAATACACATAAATTTACATAATAATTTTTATAACAATTAATTTTTATCTAATAATATATATTTTTTACATATATAAATTTCTAAAGCATATGAACCTATGATTCTATAAAATTAAAATTTCTAATATATATGAACCTAATATTTTTTATTCAAAACTATGATTTTTAATTAAACCATGATTTTTATTTTAAATGTATTGTTATAAAATATGCATTATTAGATAAAAAAAACATGTTAGATAAAATCATGGTTTAATTAAAAATCATAAGTTTGAATAAAAAATATTAGGTTCATATATATTAGAAATTTCATATATATTAGGAACTTGACCTCAAGTTTGCTTCCTCACTTATACCTACATCATACAAAGAAAGATCACAAACATTGAAAGTATTACTCATACATACTCACTAGGCAACTGTTAGACTTTTGGCAAGCATACCAATGGTCGCAGGTTACAAAATTTATAAAAGATTGTCTCCACAGGAACTTGAGCTACTCAGTTTTCCCAAATAAAAGTTAACAATTCAATAGTTATATGTACAACAAGTATAATCAGAATTTGATGGGTTTACAAAAAATAACGAAAAATTATGGAAACTAGTAAAATGAATTTAATTAATTTATGAGAACGTAGGATTTAGTTTCATCATTCATACCCTCAGTAGCCAATTAATATTAACCTATATGAATCATTTTTTAGCATTACTGATACACACATTAATTCACCCCAAATCGATCCCTCGCATTCGAGAATCCTAAAGATATTTACTGAATATCGATCCCTCGCATATGAAGTAAATAACCCAGCATTATAATCATAATCTCGTACTATTTGCAATCAAAACGTTATGTTATATTCCTAACAACGTAATGTAAATAGTAAAATCATTCAGTTCAAATCCTAAGGGCACTTTCCTGTCAAGCTTAGAATCTAATTTCATGAAACTAGTGATCAAGTAGAATCAAACATTAAGAACAAAATGAAATCACCAGAATGAGTAGAAAAGATTTATACATATATCAAAATATCAAAAGGGATACATAAGGGTACGAAGATTACATCCAATCCTTTGGATAAACTAGCCGATCATGGTGTAAAGCAAGAGATCAACAAAATACATGACGAAGGTGGCGATCCCTAGCCCGTTTCTGCAGAGTTTCCACTCCTTTTCTTTATTCTCTCACCTCTCTCTAAGCCTCCATGGCTGTTCCTACGTTTTCCCCTCTAAAATTCATGAAAACTTCTTCATTTGGATGGCTTGTTATAGGCATGGGGAAGCTGCTCAGATCCACATGCCCAGACGAGTTTTTTAGCCTTGTTTCACTCGCCTGGGCTAGTTAAAACTTAATGCTGAAGGACTCCATTCGCCTAGGCGAGTTATTTCTTCATGTTTTGTTCGCCTGGGCGAGTTAATGCTTAATAGTGAAGAAAGGTTATTAGTCCAGGCGAGTTTGGGCGAATTTAGCTTCTAGAAATGTCCTTTTTGCCCTTTTTGTTTGTCTTGCTTGCTTTGGATGTCCCGGATACACTTGATACCTATCGAAACACCTAAATTGAATGGAGGAATCTTCCAAAATGTAACAACAACATTTATATATATACCAACTACAAAACAAATAGGATTAGGGCAAATTTATAAGAAAATTTAATGAAATCAAAAGATAAGTGCCAACATTATAATCCTGGAATTAACTAAAATATGACACTTATCAGTAACTCAAGTTTGTAAGCATTGTTGTTGATCCTTTCTAAAATCTTGAAAGGTCCATCTCCTTTAGGTTGAAGATTGGATTTCCTTTCATGAGGAAACCCATCCTTCCTCAAATGAAGCCAAACCAAATCTCCTTCATTAAAGATCACTTGCTTCTTGTGCTTATTGGCTTGCTTTGCATATTGTTCCATTTTCCTCTCCACATGTGCCTTCACTTGTTCATGCAATTTCCTAACGTAAGAAGCTTTAGACAAAGCATCATGATTAATCATAGAAGAAGTGTTAGGTAATGACAATAAATCAAGAGGAGTTAAAGGATTAAAGTCATAAACAATTTTAAAAAGAGATAAGGAAGTAGTCTTGTGAACTACTTTATTGTAAGCAAACTCAATTTGAGGTAGACACTCCTCCCAAGTCCCCAAATTTGCCTTGATGTACCACTTAGCATTTCTCTTGTTGAGTTTGCCATGACTTTTCAAATATTTAAGAGACTCATGATCACTATGGATCACAAATTTCTTAGATAAAAGATAATGTTTCTACGTTGCAAAACTCTAACAAGTGCATACAATTATTTATCATAAGTGGAATAGTTCAAACATGAACCCTTTAATTTCTCACTAAAATAAGCAATAGGATGTTTATCTTGCTTCTCACTAGTTTTTCTCTTTGGTAGGTCACTTTCTTTACTTTTTTTTGCAGTATTTTTTTCAAGTGCAGTATTTTTTGTTAGCTCATGAATTCTCTTTTCTTTCATCCTCACTTGATCCTAACACACTTATCTAGGAGTCAAAGGCCTCAAAATAATTTTCTTGTTTAAGTTCTCAAACTCAAAAGTGTTCTCCATGCCATTGTGTATCACTTTTCTATCATATTGCCAAGGCCTTCCAAGAAGAATATGTCCAACCTCCATAGGTACAATATACAAAGAACTTGATCATTATAAGCATTAATAGAAAAAGGAATGAGCACTTGAGAATTTACCACTACTTCTCCACTTTCACTAAGCCATTGGAGCTTGTATGACTTTGGATGTTTTATGGTTGACAAGTGTAATTTCTCAACAAGCCTTGTACTAGTCACATTGGTGCAGCTACCTCCATCAATTATAAGTGAGCATACTTTGTCTTCAACCAAGCATCTTGTGTGAAAAATATTTTTCCTTTTGGTCTCCTCTTTTTTTAGGCAAAAATTGCTCAACATTCTTCTTACCATCAAGAGATCACCCTCCTCTGCCTCCACTAGTGTATGTTCTTCTTCTTCTTCACTTGAAGAACTAGTTGAGTCACTTGAAGACTCACTCTTTATGTCTCCATCCTCAAGCAAAATCATTGTTCTCTTGTTAGGACACTGGGAAGCAATACGACCCTTACCAAGCACTTAAAACACTTGATATTGCTTGATCTTGTTGGAGTTGGTTCCACAATTTTTTTGGTTCAGCTTTCCACCTTTTCTTCTTCATTTTTCACTTAAGAAAACTCCCTCCTAGGCTTGACTTTCCAGCTGGAAGTGGCAACCCCATTGGTCTTGGAAGTTTTTCTCCTTTTTAGTTGTTGATCCACTCTTTGAGCTTTGTGGACTAGCTCCTTTATTGTTGCATAAGAATGTAGCTTCATTACATATTGAATTTCTCTATTCAAGACATAAAGAAACCTAGTCATGGTTGCCTCTTGACCCTCCACAGTTTTATCCCTCATCATCATCAATTTCATCTCTTTATAGTTGTCACCAACACTCTTGTAGCCTTGGAATAGTCTTTAGAGCTTGTTGTGGACTTCTCTTGCATAATAAGTGAGAACAAATCTTTCTCTCAAGCCCACCTTCAAGTCATTCCAGCCATTTATTCTTTGTCTCCTCAACCTCCCTATGTCCATTTGAACTTGGCTCCACCACACCAAAGCATAGCCACCAAATTATAGAGTTGCTAGAATCACTTTCTTTTCTTCATCAATTTGTTGGCATGAGAAAATTTGTTCTACTTTCATCTTCCACTCAAAGTAAACTTCGGGATCATAATCACCAAGGAACTTTGGAATTATTATTTTCACTCCACTCAATCTTCCATTCCTCCCTTCTCTTTATTCTCTCCTCAACCTCCAATCTTTCTCATTTCTATTTTGTCTCCTAGGATTGTGTCTCCTATTATTTTCTCTCCAATCCTCCCTCTCATTCTCCTCATCTCCATAATTTCCTCCATGAGAGGAAGTATACTCACTCACCCTCCTATTGCCATGAGCCTCTTCATCCACACTTCCAATTGGACTACTCCTTCTTTGCAACTCCTCAAATCTTGCATCCATCTTGGTTTATAAATCTTCCATTTGCTTTGTAATGGCTTTCATCAACCTAGATGTCTTAGGTTACGAAGCCTTATCTCCTATTGAGCTCATCCTTCAAAAGAAATGGTTAGCAAAAACACAAGTATATAAGAAAATTCTCACCACTCTCTAAGTGTTTGCCACTCATACTCATGTTTGCACTCTTTATCTAGGCTCTTTCTTTAATGTTCTCTCTTGCCTTTTTCCGCTCTTGTTCCTCTCTATAGTTCTTAAGCAAAACCTTCCAATCCAATCAAGCTTCTTTACTATAGTGAAATAGGAAACAATTCTAGGCTAGACTCAAGAGTCCAAGAACAAGAAAACTCTAAGACAAAACCTTGGAATTTTGAAGAGACAAGCAACAAAAGCAAAATTTTAGAAAAGCACAAACTCAATTTGGAATTTAATGAGACAACTCAAGGATATATTGGTTGTACCAAACTGCACAAGGAGGATATACCAATCAAATTCAATTGTTAGAAGCCAAAATTTCACCAAATTTGCATGTCGTACAAGTTCACTTAATTTTGTGGTTCAAAGGAAATTTGAACTTTTAGTTTTTGTAACTTTGCTTTGCTTCTAAATTCTATTTTTATTTCACTTTTTCCAGCCACCAATCAATAATGTCTTTGGCTATACCAATGTGTTTTTCTTTTGCCTTTGATTGTTTCTTTCACAAAAACTTTTGTAAGCTTTTGTTTTTCTTTTGTACAAGTTCAAGAATTCTTAAAGAAATTCAATGAATCACTAAAAAACTATGTATAACAATTGTAAAATTTGCTTCTAACAACTCAATTCAGTTTAGGCATGAGATTAGAATCAAAACCAGTGGTCATACAACACAAAAAACAGTACTAACAAAAGTTGACAAGAATCAAGACTAGAAAATTAGAAAAAAATCAAGAACAAATGAAGAACATGAAGACATGAGTTCACACAAAACTTGAAGAAAAACTCAAGGGTAGGTGGCGGAATACACAACAAAGCCAACACCACCATAATTTTTCATGAAAACAACAAGAAACTAGGAATAGAAGTGGATTTATAGATTTTTCGAATGGTGCAATTTTTACCTTTAAAGAAGTTCTAAAAACTGAACTTGAAGAAGAATTCCACAAGGATTAGGTTCTGATACCACATGATGTATGACTGAACCCATTAGCCATTAAGTTTTCCAAATCTACCTTGCAATGAAACACATTCTTCAAGATTTCTCCAGGAACACAATTTGTCCACAATTCATGTGCAGCCCAAGGTTGAATAAAAACTTCAAAGCGCAGCAATGGAATATGGAAGAAGGAAAGAGACGAAGATGGAAGACACAATGGAGAAGAGCTCCAATAATTCTAGGAAGAATCGCCACAATAGCATGTAAGAGCCATTGATAAGACCCAAGAGGTTCTTGCACAAAAATTTGAGAGAAACTCTCACACAAATTTTCAAATTTGCATTAATGACATCAAAGTTAGTTACAATTAGTTTTTGGCCAGCTTATATAGGCCACAAAAATTACAACCAAATGCACATGAAATGACAATTCAAATGAAGCTTGTAGTGCACACTAGTGGAGCCTAATGCAAGCTAAATGGAAATGACTCTTGGCTGATCCTAATTCGTGTAAGGTGTAGTATTTTAAGCCTTAAGGTACAACCAACAAGCTTACAAAGTTGCTACACAATTTACACACAAGTGCACCTAAATGCTTCACAAAAATGTCCCTAAAGGTCTTTTATTGCAACTATTTTTGTTACTAACAAGTGCTGAAATTTATGGAATTAAATTGAACTTGAGACATCAAAATCCAGTCCTTGTTATCCTTGAGTTGGTGTGCTTCTTCATGCATGTCCAAATTAGTTTGATGTGGTCTTGAAGTGCTTGAGTTATAACTCTTGTCATTGGTCCTTTAAAGCTCACCAAAGAAAGTGTTTGAAACTCTCCTTCTAGACCTTTAGCTTGCCATGGACCTCCATCACTAACCTTTGTGGTTGGAAGAACTGGATGTAACTTCTCAAGGGTGAGATTGAACCAATATAATTCCCTGTGTTAACTACTTCTTTCTAATCTTTTCTTGCTGTTATAATTGATTATTCTTTGGTGCTACATTTCTTATTCAACAAATGAAAGTTTTGAGATTACATTCTTCAGTTGTGGTGTTTTGATTGGTTGGAACATTCTTGGTTTATTTGTGATACGATCTTGATTACTCTGATTGTTTAAAGATTTTTAAAAGACCAAGGTTAACCAATTCACCCCCCCTCTTGGTTATTGTGTGTTGTTCATACTGTTTTCAGTTTTGACTATTCAATGAAAATCATAATTTCTTTTATTCTTTGCTAATTGATTTTATTTGTTATTTTTGAACTTAAATATTAGTTGCTAATGGATTTTATTTGTTATTATTAAACTTACAATATACTAAAAGAGTCTAACTCAGTTGATTGAGCATAATGTGTGAGTAGAACAAAAATAGCTAAAAATATAAAAGACAAAAACAATATTTTAGTCGCATGTAGAATAAAACTCTCATGATACTTCCTAAAAGACAAAGTTGTGAGGGAAAATATTTGTATGAAAAAAAATTGTGGGTTTTTTTTAATGATTTAAAGATTGTGGGTTAACACATACAACCTTGACCCACATTTTTATTTTTTGTTATGCTAATAGATGCTCATTAATCAAGGGGCTTTGAAAATAGTGGGTTACATGGCCCAATGGAATGTACCATGGTTTTGACTCATTGAGAACTTTTTTTTTTTTTTTACTGCATTTATATTGACAACTCTAAACATACATGATAACAAACCATACATGTATTTGAGAATATGGATGGCAAAGTGGGCCAGCCCACCAAAAATGGGTTGGACTGGCTCTAGCCCACCAAAAAAATGGGTCGGGCCGGGATGACCCACTGCAAAAGTGGACTAACAATGCTAGCTCGTCCTACTTTAAGGTGGGTTGGTGGGTCAACGGGCCAGTCCACCTAAAAATAAACAAAAAATTAAAAAAATTCTCTTACACTCTCCCATAGTCCCACCTAAAATTCAAACATTACCATATTCAAGAAACTACCTCACATAATAATATGCACTCCCTTGTCCAAATCAATACTAGTACAGAAACAAAAATGAAACCTCAACAATTGACAAACTTAACCAAAAACTAGAACCAGTCTAGCCACAATTAAAAAAAGTAAACAAAAAGAAAAAACAAACAAATAAATTTAGCCAACCAAATTAAACACACGTCATCCTCATCTTGACTTAAAAAACATCCAAACAAACACCACCAACAAAAAAAAAGGCAAAAGTGAAAGAAAGAAGAAAAAAACGCACCTCTTCAGTTCTTCTTTGCTTCACGACGACTTTAGCAAGCTAGGCTCAAGTAACGGGCCTAGCTTCTTCCGCCTGAGGCAGAAACATAACTTCGTCATTTCCCTAAGCGGAGATCTGTCTATCCGTGTAAATATCGGGGTCAAACAATAGAACAAGTACGTGGGCATGTCCTCGTGGCTGAACTTAACGAAGCCGTCAACCTCCTGCGTCGTCACCTTGATGTTGGCCGTTAGGAAGGAGGCCGTGACCATCAGGTGAGGGAGCCAGAGAGAAGAGTTCATGATGAAGTGAGGGAGTCGGAGAGGAGAGTAAACGAAGATGAGAGTGAACTGTGGACGAAGAGGAGAGTGGGACTGATGGAGAGTCATGAACCTTGAGGAAAGTTAAGTGGGATTGTGCTTGTGGTAGGGTGAGATAGATTTGGTACGATCTGTCATTCACTCTCACTCCTCATTCAATTCAAACTTTTTAAAAAAAAAAAATAATAACTGGCTTGGTGGGCTGACCCGACCTTGGCCCGGTATTTTAGTGGGTCGAGTTGGGCCGACCCCGTTTAAATAAGTAGGTTGATAGTGTCAATCCAACCCACTTTTTTTAGTGAGCTAAATGGACTGACCTGTCGGACCAAGCCCATTTTGACATCCCTATTTAAAAAGTAGAACACACTATAAAATCATTACAAGTGAGCTATCACTAATTCATCAATAGAGAAAAAGAAGCACAAAGTAATTGCTAATCCCCGTAATTATTGGTGACTTTAGATGAGTACAAACATAGAGATGAATTCTGGGCAAGCACAATATTTTTTGCTGCAAGTATTCTTAATTTAAACATCTTTAATGTTTAAAATCTTATCTATTTCTCCATCACCTTGTCCCTTTAATTTAAATCAAGTGATGAATTAGCAATGAGATTATTACATATTTTTTGGGTAATTATGTTGAGAATAGTGATAATAGTCTATATATTAGTTATTGTTGTTAGGTAACTGACTCTATAAGCCAGGTTTTTTATTCAATTAAAATTTCTTAATGAATAAAAGATTGTAAAAAGCCTTTCCTGTGTAAGAGCTACTATATAATGTAACTTTCTGTTCATAACAAAACCGGCAGACAATTAAGTGCAGAAAAAATTAAATAAATAAAACATGCATAGAACACATTTGAAAAATTCAACAGTTTAGAGTGGGAAATGTAGAAAACAAATAAGAAACTGAGATGCTAAGATGAGATTGGAAGGGTGTCTCAAAGATGTTACTATGTGAGTAAAAGGTTAAGCACACTACCTTGCTATGTGATTGCTGCCTTGGTGATAGTTTAGGGATGGAACAGAGTAAGAGCACAACTAATCAATCCCTAACTAAGAAGATTGTATTAAATTGAGATTTTAAAAGACTATTTTCATATTAAAAAAGTTATAGATTTTAAAAGACTATTTTCATATTAAAAAAAAGTTATATATTTTGGAATGTAATGACTAAGATAAGATTTTATTTAAAGACTTTTATAATTTACAATCTAATGGATTGTAGGAATGTAATGGATTTTATAATTTAGAATTTAAAAAATATAAAAAGACCTTATAGATTTAGAATATTTGGAAGGATTCCATAGATTTTTAGAAAACCTTCAACGTTATAAGAGTAGTCTATGAAAAAATAACTAAGAAATTATGATTTAAATAAATAAAAATAGTAAATCAATACAATAATTGATTCTAGTTCTATACTCTTCTAAATAATATTTCTCCACATATTTAATGTTATACTAGCCTTTCATAGATTAGCATATTCTCGTACGTGCTCTTGAATTTGAAGAATAGAATAAAAGCTATGGTCTTTTTTGTTAACCAGTATTTGCCATACAATATAATCCAAAACAAAAATGAAACTTTTGTTTCTAATTTCAAGGTCTTGCCCAACATCCTTGAGCTAGATGGAAGCTGTTGAAATATTATTTTATCAAGTCACTTTCAACACAGAAATTCATGGTGAAAATGTTCTTTTAGCAACTTTGATTACACCGAGACAAATCAATGCCACACAGTGGAGGGAAATAAACAAATACAAAAGGAAAGACTCAACATTACAGTACTTATTTTAGCCTGTAAGAGCAGAGTTGAGAGCGCTATGGACATCAACCCCAATCTGAGCTTCAGCTTTCTCCAAATCAGTTGTGGCTGAGTTCAGCTTCTGGGTGAAATCTTGAAGACCCTTCTGGACTAGATTCGCATCAATTCGGTCTACTGGCACGGCCTCAACAGCTATTATATCAGCAACAGAGTTTGCATGGATGAATGCAAAGCCACTGCTGACAAAGTACTTAGTCACATCGTTCCCTTCATGTACAGATAGGACACCAGGTTTCAACTCTGCAATTGTTGCTACATGTCCTGGGAGAACACCCATCTGTCCAGTTGTTGCTGGTACAATGACCATATCAACCTGTTGCACAAAAATTATGTCATTTTACAAGGAAGATAGATGAAGGGAGTTTTTCTTACTAATATCCATAACTTCAATAGGATGAAATCAGTGAGGGTGGAGATGTTGCAGCACAAGCAAATAAACCAGATAACCAAATGTGTCAATAATGGAGATAACTACAATGCAACAAATTTGAAGTTTCCACTTCTGATAGATATCAACATTCTTTTCTAATATGGTGGCACTATAGTATAAAAATATTCAGTCCAATCGATGTGCACATGATTTAATACTAAAATAATTTTTATGTGCATATAAAGCTTTCTGCTCCACAAAATAAATTTGCTGCTTTATGATGACAGTTACAAGGATAAGAAATTGAGACTTGCATATTAATTCACTTATAATCAGATACCAACAAATCACATGCACATGGTGGAGTGCAAAATTACAGTTACCAATAATTCTGATTTCACTGTTTATTTGATCCTTTTTTCTTCCTGGACTATCATTGCCACTGCAAGCACACTTTTGTTGTCACCTAAATATCACATATATTACAAACTACTAACACTATCTCATACAGCAATGTGAACCACTCAATTCAACAGCATGGCTGGCTGTCTTAAGTCTTAAAGCGGCAGGCTTCCATTAATTTAATTAGACGAGTCACACCCAATTTAATCAGACACCTCAAAATTCACTTGCACAGTTGACACGCTTAAAAGCATCTGTTTGATATCCAAATCACAAAACATCTCACTCAAAAGATAACAAAAAATCTTTTTCGAGAAATAATAGAGTGGTTTGGAATAAGACTGCTTCTATTGATCACATTTGCACGTATTAAAAAATGCAAGGACAAACTTGTAGGAATAAGCATCAAACAGTCAATACAAATTTGTGTTGCAAGGACAAACTTGAAAACTATGGTGCCATGAAACAGCATCATCAAACAACTCCTTCAATAAAATGATGCTCCCGAATGTTATTATGGCATAATATTTTTATGATACTGTCACTCTACAAAATTTACTCTAAGAGCAACAAAATGGACAGTGCATCATGTCTTTGCAATATTCAAAAAGGAAGGTTTTTGTGAGATAAAAAATTGATAAAATTCTTTTTGATGCTTTTTCTTTTGAGGTAAAAACAATGCTAAAAACACTAAAAAGAAATATTAAAATAGGCCTCTTGCTATAAAATGGAGATGGTTTGGAAATATATTATGAAACAGGTTGTAGAGCACATTATCAAAGTTTCAAGTTTTATGGGTATCCAAAACAAAACACATTCAAAAACGAAAAATTAAAGCTAGGAGTAGCATAATTGAATCAAGATGTCGGTTTTATATAAAAAAATGTTCAATGCTTGATAGAATTTCAAGATTCAGTCCTAAGAAGAGATGCTGCTAAGGCCAAGAAGCAATAATAATATATAGTCTCAGCATTCATTTACTGATATAAAGATCTTGAAATCAACACATTATATGTGAAAATTCACAGGGTTACCCATTCAAATTTTGCATCTGTATGCTTATAATTAATTAGAAAATGTTAAGCTTGATTATATTTTGTTTAGAACTGAGGCAACATTCTTCTTTATTTATAAATTTGTTTGGATAACTGAAGAAAGGAAAAGCATTTGAAATCAAACAGGGTGATGAGAAAAAAGCTAGATCTCGTTGTCTAGGTTGGTAGCAACTCCTTATTAAATAAACAAGGGAATGTTCCAAGGAAAACACATTATTCTACAGCATTATTTGATCCACGAATTCCTAAAATCGGGAAACAACACTGTTCCCGCATAAGAATTTTGCACACATTCAATTCTAGATTATACAGCAAGGGAAATGGGATCCACACAAACAATGACGGCATACATAACAACATTATGGAAAAAACCAAAACCACTTATTGTGCTTATAAAAATCATAAAAAATAAAATCAAATACCTACTTTTATTCGCTTAGTATAAAGCCCTGAAAACACTAGAAATGGATTAAAAAAGAGATCAATTACAATTCACAATCAATCGAAACAAGTGAATGAAATCTGAACAAAGTATAACAAACAGCAAGAAAATGTGCCCAAAGAACAGACCAAAACCAAAAATGGAGCATAGGATCCCAAATAAGCAGCACTCTCACAAGCAAGCTGATAAACACTGAACAGAATCCTAAATTCACCTTTTTTTTTTTAAATTTCAATCACAAAAGTAAACCATTCATCAATGGTCTGCATTATTTTCCAATTGCCCCTTCAAATGATAAAAACATCAACACCCTCATTTTTATAACATCACAGACCAAGGTTTAAGAAAGGTCCGCAGTAGGATTTCAGCGGCAAAATCAACATTTCAGATGCATTTGCCGCAATTTCTCACCATATCAAAGACCACAACAACCTCAATTCAAAACATTGTCACAGATACAGACACAAACACACACACACACAACCACACACACACACACACACACACATAGAAACTCAACAATCGGGAAATCAACGCATTTTCAAAATTACGAGGATCTAAACAAAAGATAAATAAACCAAAAAACAACAGCGTATATAATATATTCATTTCCATCAAATAACCCTAAGACCAACCTCGTTCACCTCAAACGAGTCAAACCCCAGATCAACCAGATCAGCACGCTTGAAATGCAGAAACAAAAAAACCCACAAAAAAAAAAATCCAAAACAAAAGCTTCCACAGATTTAAAAAAAAAATATAGAATTTTTTTTAAAAGGAAAAAAAAAAAAGTGACCTCTTTTGCGGCCAATTGAGAAGAGTAGGGCAAGACGAAGTTGACTGTGAGCTTGGAAGGGAGAGCCGAGGGAGTGGGTGGTCGGGGCTTCATGTACGCCAGCGGCGTCTTCGGCGGGTCGATGTTGGGGCTCACTTTCTTCCACGCCTCCGCGAAGGCTGAATCCGCCGGGGGGGTCGCCGGCACGTCGGTGGAGAGGCTGCGGCGAGACGTGACGGAGAGGAGGGAGGTGGTTGCGCGGCGGAGCATCGCTAGATTAGGGTCGGATCGCTCGGTCTCGCTAGGTCGGAGAGAGAGAGAATGGGAGTGTTTGTTTGTGTGTGATCCGAGTGAGAGAGAGAAAGTGTGAAAAGGGACCAAAATTTTGAAGGAGGAGTGGGTTTACTTTGGAGCAAGTATTTACATTTTCTTTCTACACCATTCATATTTCTCATACACCATTTATTTATTTTTAATTCCAATATTTTTGTTTCTTCTTCTTCTTTTCTCACTTTCTTTTTCATCTCATTTTTGCTTCTTCTTCGTCCTTGGTCACCTCCTCCATTTGTTGTTGTTGGCGAACCTCTTTCTCCCTTGACTAGTCGTGATTTGGTAGTTGATTTGGCTTTGTTGTCGTCGTCGTCACCGTGTTAAGATAAGTTTTAGTTTTTTTTACACTCATCCGTATGAAGATATAGATGCCAATTTTGTATTAAATGTCTTTAGGTTTAAAAAAATTGTTAATTTTGTAAATATTATTATTATCCGTATGATTTGTCATTGAATAATTTTTTAATGATTTCTGAAGATAGACAACGATGAGTGGATGTATGAGAATATTATGTTAGAAGAAATTAATATGAATGAAGACAACAGGGAAGAACCTGCTGCGTTTGAAAATAGTAATTGTTCAATTGATTATTCTAATGCCTTCAATACTTCTGAGGTATTGATATGATTATATATTTGTTAAAGTAAGTAAATGAATTATTTAAGAAGATTAAACATGTATTATCCTTTTTTATAAGTGTTTCTTTATCATGAAGACATATTACAATGAGCTCGTACTATTGAGTATGATGTTGGTTTTGTAGCTGTGATAATGAGGTTTAACACATCAACTGAAAGGTGAAGGGTGGATGGTGAAGTTAATATGTGAGACTCATAATCATGCTTTGGCTAAGTCATTGACTGGAGATCCATATTCTGGTAGACTAACTAAGGATGAGAATATTATTGTTGCTGATATGACAAAGTTGATGATGAAGCTAAAGAATATTCTTCTCACCTTGAAGGATCACAATGCCAACAATTGTATAATAATGAAGCAAATGTACAATGCAAGACATGCATACTATTTTTCTATAAGATACAGTAATACTTAAATGCAACAACTAATGAAGCTACTTGAACGCAATATGTATATTTATTGGCATAGACTGAAGGATGAAGGAAGATGTTGGACTTGATATATTTTGGACACATCTGGATGTAGTAAAATTAAGCAACTCATGTAATATGGTATTCCTCATAAATAGTACATATAAAACAAACAGATACATACTCCCTTTGCTTGACATTGTTGGTGTGACACCTACTGGGATGACATTTTTAGTTACATTTGCCTATTTGGAGGGTGAACGCATAAAAATGTTGTGTGAGCTCTTTAACGATTTAGAGGTATTTTTTTGAAAAGTTATGCACTCCCTGAAGTCATTGTTACAGACATGGATTCAACATTGATGAATGCATTGAAAATTGTGTTCCCTAAATCAACCAACTTATTGTGTTGGTTTCACATTGATAAGAATGTGAAGGAAAAATGTAAAACCCTTGTGGGACAAAAAAATGCATTAGACTATGTGATGGAAGCATGGGGGAGTCTTGTGGACTGTCCTACCGAGGAAGAATATGATGTCTATCTTATGAAGTTTGAAATTGTTTGCTCACCATTGCCAATGTTTGTTGACTATGTGAAATAGACATGGTTGATTCCCCATAGACAAATATTTGTAACAGATATGAAAATTGTTAATCTTTTTTTATTTTTGAAGAACATATTAATTGTTGAAAATACTTATTTGCCCTTTTAAGTGCAGGGTTGAGAATGCTCATTGGACCTTAAAGAGGCTACAATAGAATAGCCTTGAAGATCTATGTAGTGTTTGAGATTCCATGTACAACATGATCACCTTACAACACAGTGAAATAAAGACATCTTTTGAGAGAAGCACACATGTGGTCGAACATGTTTTTAAAGTGACCTTGTACAAGAGACTAATTGACATAATGTCAAGGTATGCGTTAAACCAAATTTTGTTGAGTTTAAGTGAGTCAATTATGCTGGCATTGACAGTTCTAGTTGTGGATGCGTTATGAGAACTACTCATAGTCTGTCGTGTGCATGTGAACTAGCTAGATATGTTGTTGGTAGCATACTGCTTGACACATTCCATATGTTTTGGCAGAGACTAAGTTTTTCAGACCAAGGTATAGATGAGTGCAAAGTCCACATAAACGAAGAGATGGAAGCCATTTCCAAGCGGTTTGAAGATCTTGATATGTGTGGCAAAGTGACTGTAAAGAGTAAATTGCGGGAACTTGCATACCTTGATTTAACTTCCATGTGTGCTCCTCCTGAAAAGGTCAAAACAAAAGGTGCTCAAAAGAAACAATTGAACAAACATCAAAGATCAATGAAGCGTGATCCGTCTTACTTTGAGTATGTGATGCATTACATTCCGTGCAAAATAGTTGCTCCGCATAAAAATTGTCTGCATCATTATTTGGAAAAACAAAATCGAAAAGGAAGATGCCAAAGCTGGATCAATTTCATCCATGCATGTAGGATTTCATTGATGACCAAAGTTGATGGTAATTGTGGATATCGTGTAATTGCTGCCTTATTAGGTTATGATGAAGATTCATGGTCTTTGGTACACAACCATTTGCTCAAAGAACTTGGACAATGGTTTGATGAGTATATAGCCTTGTTTGGTGGCATACATAGATTTGAGCATTTAAAGCGATGCCTACTTGTTGATGGATTATCAATGGTGAACTTTTTTGTTGTCACACTACCTTGGATAAATATTTTATTTATAATACTAATACAATTTGTTATGTGTAGGTAACGATGGATAAGTGGATGAATATTATCGATATGGGTTATGTCATTGCATCAAGGTATAACGTCATCCTTGTTTCTCTTTCTCTCCAACAAAACATGACGTTTTTCCCTCCTAGAAGCCAACCACCTAGAGATAGTGTTGTTCATCGCATTCTATGTGTTGGTCATGTCTATAACAATCATTTTATTCAGGTATAATAATGATCGTCTTACTTTAATTCCATGATTAAAACACGTGTAATAAATATTTGAATGCGTACTGGTCATTGTAGCAGGTTTTTCTGAGAGATGGATGTCTTATGCCGTCAACTGCTTTGTTATGGTCAAGACATTGTCATTATCAAGCAAAATAGTGGCCTACTCCTTATATTAGTTGAATGCACCAATATACTAATTTCATGAGGTTGCGCATACAACATGTTAATCTAGGAGAAGATTGAACATTTTGTTATTGTTTATATGTTTGTAAGTTGCATATGCGTAATGGTGACAATTTTTGTGAATTGAATTATTACTTAGACATGCGTAATGAAGACAATTTTTGTGAAAAGAATTACAATCGTCATATCCATGGTTGTCAAACTCAAGTTTTAAATTGTAAGATTGTATGATTTTATGAGTCTGCACACCTCCAACGAGTTGAATCGCACCCGAAATCATTTTCTATTAGACTCAGAGTAAACTCGGTAGAATCGGACCAAACTCGGTAGAATCGTATGATTTTACGATTTTGTGTTTTTTAATATTTGTTTTTGTTTAGTTTAGACTCTAGACTTTATTAAGTTATGAACTTCAATTTCTTCTGTTATTTATAGGTTCATACAAAGAGGAGAAACTACATGCATCAAAAGAAGATGAATGACTTAGTTTATGTGATGTACAACTTGAAGTTGAAAAATAGACAAATAAGAAAAATTGTTGCTCATCCATTTGAAGATATGAAATTTGATGATGAGTGGATAACAAAAGAATGAGATGATATTTTTGATGAAGACAATGTCCAAGTTGAGCAGCCTATAGGTGAAAGTGGTAATGGAAGCAATATTGACTTGGTTGGAGGAAGTTTAAGTGATCCAACTTTGGATGTATCTGATATTGACAATTTGGTTTTGAATGACAATGTTGAAGATTCCTTTTTAACCAAGGAAGAGCTTGAAGATGATGGAGATGAAGATGATGGTGGTGGTGGTGATATTGGAAATGATTTAATTAGAGGATTGATGGACATTTGAATTATTTCTATGTTTTTTAAATGCTTTTATTTTAAGATATTATGTTTTGTATTGTATGAATTTATGTTTGATTGGGTGTGGACTATGTTAGTTTATTGAATTATTGTTAAAGTTTGCTATTTTGATTTATTTTAGGGTTGAAATATTTAGTTATGATTTTATATATATGAATACTATATATTTTTTATATTGAGTAAACTTTTATGAGTTGATGAGTCGATTCTATGAATCAAGTTTAAGAGACCTCCACGAGTTTACGTAAAATCGCAAGTTTGATAACCTTGGTCATATCTAAATTAAACGCATACATTAGTCATTGTGCCATCTAAATTAAACGCATACAATTATAATAGTCATATATAAATAGTTGGGATACATAAGTATATAGTCATCGAAATAATAAAATCATCCTCAACCTTGTCCACCACCATGTCTCCCCTGTGCATCCCTCCTTCGTCTTGACCGGCATAAACATTTTAGTGCTCAGTGACACCCCTGGCTAATCTTACACACTGGTCTTTTATATTATATGCATTTGTACTAGCAGTAACTGTAACACCCCAAAAATTGGGAATCACAGTCAATTAAAGGCAGTACAAAAGATTTGGGAGAAATGACGAAAATACCCTTGAACGTTTTAAAAAAGACACACATGTCCCTTTGAAAATGACATAAATGTCCTTGACAATTTCAGAAATGACAGATAGGTCCCTGAGGCAATAAATGACCAAAATACCCCTGGATATTTTATTAATGACCAAATTGCCCTAGGAAGTCCAGTAAAGACATTTTAAGGAAAAAATGTTATAAATATCCTTAGATGTTTTGGAATGACTAAAGATACCCTTAGAGTGACAATTACAGAGAGATCCTGAATATTTTTTAAAATGACGATTTGGCCCCTAGAGTGAGTAGTAAAATTACCAAAATATCCTTAGGTCAAAAATGACAAAAATGACTTCATAAATTTGTGGGAACCTGACTATAGGATAAAATACTTTTAGATAACCAAGTATCAGCAAGGTGGGAGGCAGAAAACCCTAAAATAGAATTTTTACAGATTTTGGAAGATAGGTTGAAAAGAGCTTAATCTAGACAACCTCAGGTATCAGAAAAATATAAGAAAAAGGATAGACATAATCTATGGAGTTTTCTATTAATTATGGGAGGAATAGGATCCTTAGTGAGTTAGTTTAGTAATTTTACTAAATAAAAGCAAATTGGACTAATAAGAACTTAGAATTTTGTTATTACATGTAATAAAAGGAAAAATTGTTGATTTGGTTATCTAAGATCAAGCCTTGGCCGTGTGATACACAATCAAGGGAGAAAAGCCTTAGGAACATTCAAGAATGCACACATGGAGAGTTAAGAAGCCTAGCCATTTCCATTGGTCCATATGTAAAGAAAGTAATTAATGCTTAAAAGATATTTGAAGCAAATTTTATATTGTCTCCTTTGGCAAAATACGTGGATATCTAGAGACATTATTTCGAAAATCTCAACGGTCAAAAGTTAGATATATGGGATAGAAGTATACCCTTAAAATTTTAAAGAGATCCAACGGTTAACAAATCCAGAGTGAGTATTTTAATAAAACGGGTTTTAGAAGAAAAACTTAAGAATAAAGAATGAAGAAAAACCCAAATGTCCCTAAACCAAAGGAAATGCACCTTAAGCAAGCTAGACCACGTGAAAACCAAGAAAGGAGGGGAATTATTGCGAAGTTTCAAGAAATTGGGACACTTGGAAGGTGGAGAAATGTTAGCCAATAAGGTGGAAACATAAGAAAAGTTAACAATGATAATTTAGTAAGATATTTGCACTAACCAAGGAGCAAGAACCGAAATAAGCTCAGCCAAAGGGGGAAGGGATACATGCAATTGAGAAAGAAAAGGAGAAGAATGTAGAATAAGGTACTTGGAGGCAAAGGAAAGGCTAGCCAATAGGAAAGAACCAAGTAGAAAGCTAGTAGGATATTTTGTAACAAAAATCAAAGCCAACAAGTCTATAAAAGGAAGCAAAACCGAAACTATAGGCTGGTGAGGGAAAAGAGTACGTGCAACATCCAGCCCCAAAATACTTCTACTTTATTCCTTTCTAATCCACCATTTACATAGAATACCAAACAAAGGCTTATACCTTGAAATCTCACGTGTAGAACTAGCAACCTTAGGAGCAAGGATCATTCAATTTCAAAGAAGGATGGTTGTCCAAAAGCTTAAGGAAACAAGGTATGGGGGAGTTTATGATAGCTTAGTTTGAATATTACTCCTTGCTTTATTTGATTAAGTCTTGTATTCTAGGTGTTTGATGAAATGCCTCAAAGAGTTAAAGATTGCTAAATAAAAAGACTATTAGAATAAGTGATTTGATCTTAGTTATTGAATGATATTTTGAATGAATAACTTGAATCTAAACTTAATAAGTGATGTTAAGTGACTTAGGTTTATGTATATTATGACTATTATTAAAGAAGGTGATTGAAGATTGGAATTAAAGTTACAAGTATTTTTCTAAATCTTTGAACTTGATTATGTTGGAAACATGTTTATTTATTCTTAGAAGTATGTGAAGCTTTATAAAGATTAAGGTTAAGTGGCTTTCTTTAAAGGAATTCTATGAATTTAAGT
>PYAF01003442.1:212177-230826 GCA_007407185.1 Glycine tomentella
ATCCCATTCTCAGGTTTCCATAATTTTCTAAAATCATTTTGATCAGTTTTGACCCAGGGGTATTTTGGTAATTTTACCTCTCACTCTAGGGGTAAAATCGTCATTTCCAAAAATGTTCAGGGCATTTCCTAAATTCTTCTGTACTACCTCCCATTAGTATTTTACCCTAGCATTGACTGAAATTTTGGGGTGTTACAATAATGGTAATTATCCAATTTGTTCAAGGGCCTTTTTGTAATTTTCTCCCAAAAATATCTTTATCAAAATATCTAGGATATATTGGTCCTTTTCCAAAATGTCCGGGGGTATAACTGTCATTTTTCATCCTAGGACATAATCGTCATTTCTGAATTTGTTCAGGGGCGTTCTTGTCATTTTGTCCTAATTTTCTACCGCTTTTCATTAACATTTTATTCTTAATAATTGCAATTCCCTAAATTTTGGGGTGTTACATCTTTTAGCATACAACCTAAGACAATGACAACAAAATTTTAATAAATTTGGAATATTTTATTAAAAATTATGTAATAGAAATATAAGTATATTATACCACTGCAAGTCGAGGCATCTCAGCATCAACAGGCACTACTATAGATGGAGGTGGCATAGGTGTTGTATCATCAGGAAACACATGTGGTGGATCTGGTAAAGGATGATGTACCATATGAGAATGTCTAAGAGGCTCCACAAGTTGTAGTAGACTCATGAATGAGTGAAATATTTGATAAAACCACTCCATATACCCGACAACACCCTGACTAGGAAAAATAACAAAGTCCTCAGTCGTTGCAAGGTATTGTGAAAAGTGGAGCAATCTATCATCAACCTCTTATGTGGATGGGAATTGAGAGCTTTGAAGTTGGGGAATTGACTGAAAAAATCCAAATTGTCTTAACACCCTCTCTGGTTGGTGTCTAACAATGTACGAATCCCATCTGATATGTCCAGAAAATAGAGAAATAATCTCAAATTCTTTGAACCCATGGTGAATAGTGTATGGTGTCCAACAAACAACATCTGTCATCAATCTACCCAACCACTTAAGATAGGTCGTCACTGGTAATGCCTTCCCATTCTTCTAGCGAAAGGCACATGGTTGGTTTTGATGGTAGTTGTCATCTTCAATCATGTTCCCAATACACGGTGTTGAGATGCATAATTTAGATTATCATACATGTGAAGGAGTGCAACCGCTACCCATTAAAACCCTCTAGACTACTGCAGGTCACGAAATGCGTCCAAGAAATACCACACAAATATGTATGTCACTCTTGTTAGCAAAGATTGTGCAACCTATAAGATGCAAAAAAATATGCCCTAGCTGCTTGATTAAGCATATTTAGTTTAACATTTTTCTATTCTTCTTAGTTTATTTGACTTCTCTTGGACTTTTATTTTCTCACTCTAACTCAGTTTTTGTCTTAGGCAAACAATTGGGCTTAATTGATAATTATTGCTTATTTTCAGATTTTTTTGGCTTACTTGACCTTTCTCCCTTGTGCAGGACCTAGAGAGTTCCATAGAACTTCAAATGGCTCATATGAGTAATCCTGAGAAAGATAAGGAAAAGAGTTACAATTTTTTCAGAGATAAGTCGAGGCGAATTCTGTCATTTTGAGGGTCATTTTAGGCTTGGAATTCAAAATCTCTGCACTTGAGTTTTGGGCTGCGAATTAGCATAATTAGTAATTAGTTAGATTAGATAAGTCTAATCACGACCCATCCTTTCCTACTGACTCATTCACTTTATATTAGTTCAATTAGTTAGTTAGAGATACACTTCATTTTAGCACAAACAAAATTTGTAGTTTTTTTTAGAAGTTTCCAGAATTAAAATTTCTTTCTCTTTTTCTCTCAATTTTTCTTCATTGTTCTTTAGTTTTCTTCTTCATTTTCATTTTTGTTCTTCTATTTTGTTGCACAAATCTTGTGGCTCTTCCACTGATGATGATCATGGAAGGCTAAACAATCAATCAATCCAAGGATCTAATCCAAGCAAGGAGAATTTGAGTTCTGGTTTGATATTTCAATTTCTGTGGGAATGGTCATTTTCTTCTTCAATCCTTTATTCAATTTTCATGATTATGAATGTGTTTAGGATTGAAAAAGGATTAGGTTATGGATTCATTTCCTAATTTTGAATTTTAATAACAGATTGTTTGGATGATATTTCAATTAATTTTGTGGTTTCAATTAATTTAGTAGTTTATTCGATTGAACTACTTCTAATGACATTGAAAGAATGTTCATAATAAGATCATTATACGATAACTATGATAATTCGTATTGCTTGGTTTGGTGAATTGGATTGATATTCTTGAATCTGTTTACAACATCTTTTATTAATTCTGTCAGTTTCCACATTTTTTTTCTTAAATTTTAGCTTGTGTTTTCACAATTTTTGTTCATCGCCTACAAACTGTTTGAACCAAATTGATCGTATCTCTAAGCCGACCTAGGTTAATCTTGTGTTACAGAATTAGCATAACTTATTTGTTTTAAAGCGATGCGACATCAGTTATCAAAACTGGCACCGTTACCGGGGATACGGTTCATTGTGTGCTAACTTTAATTTACTCATAATTAGATACTAGTATAGGTATAAATTGACATTAAAAAAAATTGCATTCTGTTGCATAATTGCACTTTGCTGCCTATTTGCATTGTGTGATGTTGTTGTTGTTATGTAGTGTGTGAAGTAGTGGTGCAAAAATGAAAAAAAAAACAGAGGAAAAAAACATGGTAGTAGAGAGAGGAGTGGTGTAGTGTAGTTGTGTGTTGTGTATTCCAGAAGTGATATTTCTTGTGGAGTTTGGCTGTGCAACTTGGTGTCCAAAGTTTATCCCTTCCGCCTCTAAGTAGGAGTTTTAGCACAGGGGCATTCTGGTCATTTCATAGCAAACAATCTCAGAATGGGCTGAAAATTTACCAGAATGTAGAAAAAATTAATACATCAAGTTGACTTGTGAGGGACGAACACAGTCATTGTGGGTCCAAATTGCCAAATTCAATGATCTAGGCCACTTTTGAATTTATTTTGTGTTTTTATGATTTTTAAAAATCACCAAAAAATTACAAAAATCAAGCATGATTTTTAGACATTTATTGTGGTGTTTTTGAATTTTTTAAAATTGTTTGGGGGTAGTTTTCCATTTTTTTTTTGTTTCATTTTAGTAGATATTGTGAATAGTGTCTTGGTAGAGTAGCTGTCTGTTATTTTTGACATTTTTGTGATTTCTATCATTGATGAGTGGAACTATGCATGACTTGGTCCAAATCAAGTGACTTGCATTCATATGATCCTGAGATAGATAGGACATTTCACAAGTTGAGCATAAATAACAAAAGTGTAGTGCATGATAGTGTAGTTCTAGATAGTAATATAGTGTATTTTGATTCCTCTGTTTCTGAGTCTTTTGTTTCTAATTCAGAACATCTTGATTTTGAAATTTTTGTTTATACAATGGCTTATAACAACCTAATTCTTAAGGAATTGGCTACACTTGATGTTGTTTATCAACCTTGTTGTATTCAATATCCTGAGACTGATGTTAGTTATGAGCTAAAATCTGGACTGATCCATTTTCTTCCAAAGTTTGATGGTCTTGCAAGTGAAGATCAACACAAGCATCTTAAAGAGTTTCATGTAGTGTGTTTCACCATGAGACCACATGACATTCATGAGGACTATGTAAAGATGAAGACATTTCCATTCTCTCTGAATGATGTGGCTAAGGACTGGTTGTACCTTCAACCATATCCTATCAACACTTGGACAAATATGAAGAAAGGATTTTTGGAGAAATTCTTCCTTGCATCCAAAGCAACATCCATCTGTAAAGAAATATGTGGTATAAGGCAACTACCTGGAGAGACATTATATGAGTACTATGAGAGATTCAACAAGATGTGTGCTACCTATCCTCACCATCAAATAAGTGAGCAATTATTGATCTAGTATTTTTATGAAGATGTGATGTTGATGGACATGAGTATGATAGATGCAGTCAGTGGAGACACTTTGATGGACAAGACTCCTCTTACTACAAGACAGTTAATTTCTAACATGGCAGCCAATTATCAACAATTTGGTACTAGAGGCACTACAACATCCAAGGCTGCTGCAAATGATGTTTTTGTTTCTATGGTTGCTGATAACCAGAGGTTGGATAATAAACTATCAGAATTGACATCCCTTGTGAGACAACTTACCATTGGTCGACAACAGAATGTGATGACAGCCAAACAACCAAGGTTGTGTGGTATCTATTATGCACCTGATCATCCAACAGATACATGCCCCACTTTCCAAGAAACAAAACAAGCTGTTGAAGTTTCTGCCATACAACCTGGACAGCCATTCAGAACTCAACAACAACAATATAATCCGTACTCCGACACTTATAATCTTGGTTGGAGAGATCACCCGAATTTGAGGTATGGTCCTGGTCCACAACAACAATAGCAGATACAACAATAGCCATTCAGACCTCAACAACAACAATATCAACCCTCCACCAGCAAATACCAAGCTCCCCCATTCAGACAACAGTCACAATTCCAGTAGCCTGCACCTAAACCTGCATAACCTATGCAGAACAGTTCTAGACCTTCCTTGGAGGACCTGATGAAGCAAATGGCAACCAACAACATTCCATATCAACAAAATGTCAGCGCCAACATCCAAGACCTCCAGACTCATATTGGACAGTTAGCTACAACTGTTAACCAGATATAGCAGCAAGGTTCTGGTAATATTCCAGCACAACCAATTATTAATCCAAAGAATGTGATTGCTATTATCTTGAGGAGTGGCACGGAGCTTCCAAATTCAACAATTGTTTGTGCCAAAATTGATGCTGGTGCAAAAGTTTATTATGGTGCCAAAACAGATTCTATACCAAAACAGATTCCTCTACCTTTTCCTTCTAGATCCATTTCTGCAAAGAAAGTGGAGCTTGATTCTGATGTTCTTGAGACTTTCAGAAAGGTGGAAGTCAACATTCCCCTCTTGGATGCCATCAAACAGATTCCGAAATATGTAAAATTATTGAAGGATTTGTGCACCCACAAGAGGAAGCTGAAGGGAGATGAGCAAGTGAATATGGACATAAATGTTTCTACAAGGCAAAACTGTTGTTGCCATTTGCTTCATCATTGTCCCTTGCACCATTGGATGTTGTACTTTTATAGATGTCATGCTTGACCTTAGAGCCTCAATTAATGTCATGCTCACATCAGTTTACAAATCACTACATCTTGGTTATTTAAAACCCACTGGTGTTGTCATTCACTTAGCCAATATGAGTGTTGCACTTCCACTTGGACTTATTAAAGATGTGCTAGAGCGAGTTAATGATTTAATTTTTCCAGGAGATTTTTACATTTTAGATATGGAGAATGAGTTTTTCAGCCATGGTTCCACATTGATCTTAGGGAGACCATTCTTGATGGCAACCAAGACCAAAATTGATGTGCATGCAAGAACTCTTTCCATGGAGTTTGGTGATAACGTTGTTTATTTCAACATTTTTTAGGCCTTTAACGTCCTGTAGAGGAGCATTTTGTCTTTCTTGTTTATATCCTTGATGTTGTTGTAGATAGTGTAGATATTTGTACATATTTACTTTCTGATTTTTCTGATTTTGATTTTGGTTCTTGTAATTGTACCTGTGATGATTCTGCCACAGCGTGTAGTATTTGTGAGGAGATGTCCTCCGCATTTCACTCTGATTGTGTTGCAGGTGTAGGTACAAATACAAGTTCTGATTCTTCTATCTCCCTTCCATTAGCCACCAACCTTTCCTTGCCTTCGACCATTGAACAACCTTCCTTGGAGCTGAAGCCACTACCTGAGCTCCTTAAATATGCATTTAGATGATGCTCAGAAGCTTCCAGTCATCATATCTAGTATCCTATCACTTAAGCATGAAGAGAAGTTGTTGGATGTTTTGAGAGGCCACAAAAAGGCCATTGGATGGACACTTGCTAACCTTCTTGGAATAAATCCTTCCATTTGCATGAATTGGATAATCTTGGAGGATGATTCTAGGCCGATAAGGCAACCACAGAGGAGGCTGAATTCCACTATTCTTGATGTGGTGAGGAAAGAAGTGATGAAGTTACTAGCTGCAGGGATCATCTATCCCATTTCAAATAGCATTTGGGTTTCACCTGTCCAAGTGGTCCCTAAGAAGTCGAGTATCATTATTGTGAAAGCCAGGATAATGAGTTGATTCTGACTAGAGTAGCCAACAGTTGGCGAGTTTGCATTGACTAGAGGAGACTTAACCAGACAACTCACAAGGACCATTTCCCTTTCTCCTTCATTGATTAGGTTCTGGAGAGGTTGCTAGGTAAATCACATTATCGCTTTCTTGATGGTTTTTTAGGTTACACGCAGATTCATATTGCACCAGAGGACCAACACAAGACCACATTCACCTGTCCATTTTGTTAGACTCAAGGAGAGCTGATAGAGGACTATCCAAAGATCATGAAGTTCTAGAAGTACTCCATGAATTGAAGGGTCCAATGACAAGGTCCAAAGACAAGGTCCAAACCGAAGCTTCTTCAAAACCACATCAAAACTAACTTGTATCTTGTGGACAAGCATGAAGAAGCACACCAACTCAGTGCAAACACAAAAGAAGTCTTGTTTGTTGTAATAGATTACCATCTATTTGTAATAGATTACTAAGCAAGTTCTGTTTGTTGTAATCGATTACCATCTTTCTGTAATAGATTACACAACATTGGAACACTCTGTTTTAATCGATTACAGGTCGTATTAATCGATTACATTCGGTTATAATCGTTTTGTTTTTGTACTGGGCTTTAATATTACCAAAAATAGTTCTAAACATACATTTTTATGACATTATTAGAGACTTTAGCTCTATAAGTACTCAGAATATGCTATTTTTGGACAACTTTGATTAATGAAATTAAGCATTTTGCTTGCATTGAGAGCTTTGCCTCTTGTTGGTTCTTGAGTGAAACCAAATTGATTCTTATCAAGGATCCTTTGTGGCGAATCCTCCTCTGACTTATCGCTCCGTTACGGATCGTGGCGTCATTCATCATCATTTCTTAAGCTTCTCCATTTTTATGTTTAAGTTTCAAACAATAATTTCATGGAATCTTGAAGTTTGCAATCCAGAAACGATCCTACCCAAGCATTCAGGACTTGGTAGTCATCCTGTGGTAATCAGAGCTTGATTCCGAAAAGCATTTCATAAAGATTTCTATCTATGTTTTTTCATTTTTGTTTTTATTTTTTCTGGAAAATGAAAATTGAAATATCATGATTCTTGCTTGTTTGTTGTTCCTTGTGTGTTTCTTGTGTGATTTTTGAGTTTATCTTGCAATTGCCTTCATTTCCCTTATCATTTTGTTGAATTCTGAGTTGTTTTGAATATGAGTTGTTGTTTATGTTCTTCGTGTTCTTCATGAAACTCATAGCATTGCTGGAAATTTTTTGAGTTTGATTCATAAAATTCTGTCTAGAGAGTTTTGGGGCATTTATGCAAATATAAAGTTTCTGGTCCTAAAAGAGAAAATACGAAGGACCAAAAGGCAATTATTAAAAAGTATATTGGGGTTAAAATGAAAATATAAAAAATATGAGGACCCATGTATATAAAAAAAAGTTGACAGCCAAAATTTTATTTTTAAAAGCCCTCTCTTAGTGTGTGTTTACTGTTGCTTAATAGCACTATCTTTTTGCATAATTACAGTGGTTTATATTTAGCCAAAGTTTTTTATATATATCTTCATCATTGTCTTGTCTGACTTTCCTTTTGAGTTGTGCTTTTCTTATTGAGCTTTTATTGCTTGTCTTATAATTTTTCAAGGTTTTGTCTTAGAGTTTTCTTTCTTCCTTGACCTCTTAAGTTGAGTTTGGATTTGTTTCATCTTTCACTTTGGATATTCATTTAATGAGAATCTTTGGTTGAATTTCAAGAGTTGAAGAAGAGTTAGAGACTGGAAAGACACAAGAGTGAACCTTATAGAAAAAGTCTTACAAGTGTGAAACATGAGTGTTGCAGAGTGTAAACAGTTAGTGAGTGGTAAGGGCAATTATTGTTTTGTTTTACTAACCATTTTCTTGTAGCAATGGTGTCCGATAGTGATCGTGATCCACCTTCACCTAGAACCACTAAGCTATTGACTTCATTGGCTAAGCAAATGGATAGGTTGCAAAGAAATATTGAAAGGAGGATGGGAGAACGTTTTGATGAAATACAACGAAGTACTCAAGAATTGAGTGGAAGAATGGAGGACATCGAGAGAAGGAGACATCATAGTTCACCTCATTCTTCTTAAGGGAGTGATGATGGCAATGAAGATGGTATAAGGCATAGGCATAGGAGGAATATGGATGGAATGGAAGATGTGAAATTCAAATTTCCCAAGTTCCTAGGTGTACTAATGACCTGGAGGCTTACCTTGATTGGGAGATCAAAGTCGACCAAGTTTTTGATTGTCACAATTTTAGTGAAGAAAAGAAAATGAAGTTGGCTAGCTTAGAATTTGAAGGGTATGCCATGGCTTGGTGGACTCAAGTGCAAATGGAAAGAGGAAGATTAAGGAGACATCGACCAGACACATGGTTGATAATGAAAGGAATCATGAGGGAGAGATTTGTCCCACCTCAATACATAAGGGATTTGCATACCAAATTACAAAGGCTCTATCAAGGGAGTAGATGTGTTGATGACTATTACAAGGAGATGGAGATTTCTTTGGTAAGAGCAAACATTGAGGAGACTAATGAGGCTACAATGGCTAGATTTTTGAATAGCTTGAATAGGGACATTCAAGATGTTGTAGAGCTTTAAACCTACAACACCATGGATGAACTTATACATAGGGCAGGTTCTTGAGTGTTACTCAAGATAACTACTTTCTTTTAAAGAAAATGAATACCACACAAATTATCGTCAAGGAGGGTGCCTCCCTCAACCGTCCTCCAATGTTTGAGGGAGAACACTTTAGTTTTTGGAAAAGTATAATGCAAATTTTTATTCAATCAAATGACCCCGGTACATGGAATGCAATTGAAAAAGGTCCTTTGATACCTACCAAAACTATTGATAATGAAAAGATTCCCAAAGAATGGGATGAAATGTCTGACATAGAAAAGATGGTAGTTCAATATGATTTTAAAGCAAAAAACATGATAGCCTCTGCCTTGTCCTCTAATGAGTTTTTCAAAACAATTAGGTGCAGGAGTGCAAATGAGATGTGGGAAATGTTGGAGATCACTCATGAAGGAATTGATGAAGTTAAAAGATCAAGAAAACATCCCTTGATCCATTAGTATGAAATGTTCAAGATGAACGCAGCAGAAAACATCTCTCAACTCCAATCCAGATTCACACAGATCGTCAATCATCTACTTGGTCTTGGCAAAATATTTGATGTAGAGGAACTCAACATCAAGATTTTAAAATGCTTAACAAGACCTTGGCAACAAAAGTGACAACAATCAAAGAATTTAAAGACCTGTCAAAGATGTTTATGGCTGCACTTTTTGGTAAGTTACTTGAGTATGAATTAGAAATGTCTCAACTAACCAATGCAGAAGATGCAGACAAGAAACAAAAAAGCATTGCCTTGAAAGCTGCATCTTCAAAAGTTGAGAAAGATAATGATTCAAGTGAACATGAAGGTGACAAAAATCTAAACCTAATTGTCAAAAGATTTGGCGAGTTCATGTAGAAAAACAAGAACAGAAAGTTCACAAAGTTTGACAAAAGGAATGACAACAACAACTTCAACTGCTTTGAGTGTGGAAACCAAGACCACATCAAATCTGAATGTCCAATCTTCTTAAAGAAGTCTTTAGGAGAAAAGAAAGGAAAGAAAGAAGGGAAACCCAAAAGAGCTTACATAGCTTGGGAAGAAAATGCATCAATAACTTCTAAATGTTCTAGTGAGAATGAAGGAGCCAATGTTTGTCTAACATCAAAAATTGATGAAGAAGACTCAAGTGCTGAATCAGAAGTAAATCCTAAATTTGATCAACTAGTTGATGCTTTTAATGAAATACATGAGGAGGCTCAAAAAACTTGCATCTTGATAAAAACAAAGTTTTACAAAAGGAATTAGATGATTTCAAAAAGAGCCATCTTGAAAAATGCATGACTTTACAAACAGAAAACTCCTACTTGGCAGATCTCTTGAAAAAGCTTTATCGAGAGAAATGTAGTTTTAACCAAATATTAAGTGTGCAAAAGTATGTTGGTGATAAATCTGGATTGGGTTACAACTATCAATCAAAACCTTTTCAAAACACCAAGTTTGTACCTCCAAAATAGATGAATCGAAAAAGGATTTAAAAAAAAAAGCATACTAAAATGACTCATTTTGAAAGAAGATCAAAATTTGTTACATGCCATTACTGCATGAAGAAAGGTCACACATCACACAAGTGTTATGCTAGAAGGTTTTATGTGCCTAATGAAGAATGCATATGGGTTCCTAAGAAAAAGAGAAAAATAGCTAACCCCTACAGACCCAACCTTAATTGGGTACCTTTCTTTGCAACTTGATTTGATTGTTGCAGGTGTGTCTAAGAGCTAAAGCTTCACTATGGTACTTGGATAGTGGATGCTCTAGGCACATGACAAGTGATAAATTCATGCTCACAAATATGATATTAAAGGAAGGAGGATTTGTCACCTATGGAGACAATAACAAAGGAAAAATAATTAGAGAATACAATATTGGTGACAACTTCAAAACCAAAATCAGAAATGTGCTTTACGTTGAATGTCTAAAGCATAATTTTCTGAGCATAAGCTAGCTTTGTGACAACGGATTAAAGAATCTATACATGTAATATGTGATGAAACTAACTCCTCAAAAGAGGAAAAAAGTTTATGAAAATGATGCAGGACAATTGGAAAAAATGTCTCAATCAATGAAACTGATAAGAGGAGAAGGAAACAAATGAAGAAATTGATCTTTCAACTCCAACTCAAAGGCTAAAAGACTGGAGAACTACAAGAGATCTCTCCCTTGACAACATAATTGGTGAAGCAACTAAGGGAGTATCCACTAGATCTTCTCTCAGGAATTTATGTTGTGATATGACCTTTGTATCTTAAATTGAACCAAAAAATATTGATCAAACATTACTTGATGAACATTGGATGTTTGCTGTGCATGATGAACTAAACAATTCAAGAGAAATGAAGTATGAGAACTTGTTCCTAAACCTTCTTCTTATAAGCCAATAGGCACCAAGTGGGTTTTTAGAAACAAACTTGATGAAAGTGGCATCATAGTCAGAAAGAAAGTCAGATTGGTTGCAAAAGGTTACAACCAAGAGGAAGACATTGACTATGAAGAATTCTATGCTCGAGTAGCTAGGTTAGAAGCTATAAGATTGCTGCTTGCATTTGCATGTTTGAAGAGCTTCAAATTATTTCAAATGGATGTAAAAAGTGCATTTCTAAATGGCTACATAGAGGAGGAAATATATGTTGATCAACCTCCTGGTTTTGTAGATTTCAAGCATACTAATCATGTCTTCAAACTAAAGAAAGCCCTCTGTGGCTTAAAACAAGCACCCAAGTCTTGGTATGAAAGATTGAGTAACTTTCTAATAAGTCAATCTTTCATGAGAGGACAAGTTGATAAAACATTGTTCATCAAGAAATTTGCTAGTGATATATTACTTGTTCAAATATATGTTGATGATATTGTCTTTGGTTCAACTAACAACTCTTTGTGCAAAGAGTTCTCATCTTCAATGCAAAGTGAATTTGAAATGTCAATGATGGGAAAGTTAACATTCTTCCTCGGACTTCAAGTGAAACAAATGAAGAATGAAACATTTCTCAGTCAAACAAAATACTGCAATGAATTGATTAAAATGTTTGAAATTGAGAAAAGCAAGGATGCTGCAACTCCTATGGCAACCACAACTTATCTTGATTCTGATGAAAAAGGGAAAAAGGTTGATGAATCAAGATACAGAGGAATGAATGGATCTTTGTTGTACTTGACTACAAGTTGCCCAGGCATTATGCTGAGTGTGTGCCTATGTTCAAGATATCAAGCTAAACCAAAATAGTTACACCTGACAGCAGTCAACAGAATCATTAAATACCTGAAATCAACTTCAAAAGTTGGTCTATGGTATCCTAAAGGTGCATTACTAAATTTAATTGGCTATTCAAATTATGATTTTGCAGGCTGCAAATTAGATAGGAAGAGCACAAGTGGAACATGCCATCTACTGGGAAGTTCTTTGATCTCATGGAACTATAAGAAACAATCATATATTGTTCTTTCAATAGCTGAGCCAGAGTACATTGCAACAGGTAGTTGCTGCGCTCAAAGCCCGTGAGCAACAACTCCAAGACTTTGGTGTTGAATTGAAAGAAATTCCCTTGCCGTGTGACAACACAAGTACTATCAACCTATCAAAGAATCCAATTATGCACTCAAGGACAAAGCATATAGAGATCAGACATCACTTCCTCAGAGATCACATTCAATTGAGTAATTGCACAATTGAGTTTGTCGACACATATAATCAACTGGCTGATATATTTACAAAACCCCTTGCTAGAGATAGATTCTTAGCTCTAAGAAACATGCTAGGTATTCTTAATGAATCTAACATTTATTAGCATGTAAATGATGTGTTTAATAACATGCAATCTAACTCACAAGTTCATTATGCATCACATGAAGCAAAATTCAAAACCTAATAAATGTCACTATTCATACTGCATAATTCTCTGTAATAATCGATTAGCACATATAGTAATCAATTACCCTAAGGCCAAAACTGGGCCTTACTCGCTGACTTAATTGTTTACATCCTCAAATTAATTGATTTCAGTAAAAACGCTCACTGATGTAATCAATTACACCAACATATTAATCGATTACATGTGGGTTTTGGGCTATTTGTTATGATCCTGTAACGAATCCAGGGTTAGAAGAATAATTACATATATTAAATACATAATTAGGTCTAAAAGGTAGGAACCTAGAAGGGGGAGACCTTGCGTTTATTAAGGGACCGATGTAGGAATTCGAAAGAGGGAGACCTCACGTTTTATTAAGACACCGAGGTAGGAACCCGGAAGGGGAAGACCTCGCGTTTTATTAAGACACCGAGGTGGGAACCCGGAAGGGGGAGACCTCGCATTTACTAAGACACCGAGGTAGGAACTGGAAAGGGGAGACCTCGCGTTTATTAAGGGACTGAGGTAGGAACCCAAAAGGGGGGACCTTGCGTTTATTAAGACACCGAGGTAAGAACTCAGAAGGGGGAGACCTCGCGTTTATTAAGACACCGAGGTAGGAACCCGGAAGGGGGAGACCTTGCGTTTATTAAGGGACCGAGGTAGGAACCCGGAAGGGGGAGACCTCGCGTTTATTAAGGGATCGAGGTAGGAACCCAGAAGGGGGAGACCTCACTTTTAGTAAGGAACCGAGGTTGGAACCCGAAAGGGGGAGACCTCGTGTTTATTAAGGCTTTAGTAAGGTGCCGAGGCATGAACCCGGATGAGGGTTGATCTTGAGTTAGTAAGGTGCCGAGGTACGAACCCGTATGGGGGATAAACCTTAGTTTAATAAGATGCCGAGGTATGAACCCGAATGAGAGCAGACCTTGAATTGAACTTGCACAAGGTTGCCTGGGTTATGCATACCGAGCTTGACAAGGTAGACTTAGTGGTATAATATGAACCCGATAGTGCCAGAGTGGCATCAGAGGCGTGTAACACACGTGCCAGAGTCACTTATATATATATGGCCATTCCTCAACGTTTCTTTACAGAAACACCATCGTCTTCCTCCTTTCACTGTTTTTGCCATTCTTTTAGAGAGAGAAACTTCATAACCTCTTACCCTTGACCAAAACCCTTTTTGCATGCAACTGGAAAGTTGAAAGGAACCACCCAATAGTTAGGTTCCGACCTTAGTTCTTTCTGAAAGTCATCAGACAGAGAGATCGTTTTCTCCCTGAGTCCCACCAAGTTTCGTTTAGTAAGGAAAGAAGGTTTTAGGACATTCAAGCTTGGGAAAGCCGTTCCCTAGTGTTCCTAAACGTTTTTAGAGAATGTGATACGGAGGACATTGGTGGTTGCGATCTCGAGGGCGAGAGAGAGAGAGAGCGAGTGTAGCATTTAGAGTAAGTAAGCTCTCTGTTCTTAGGAGTTTTTCCCTTGACTGTGTTCCACCATACTCCGAGAGAGTATTGGTTATTGTATGTCATGATGCATGTGGTATTAAAATGGTGTGTTCTGCTTTTACTAATAACATGTATATGATGCATACTGTGATGATATGTTGTATGAATGATGAGATTCTCTGGCCAGTAGAATAGACTATGTATGGACTTCCCTTAGAGCCAGACATGGAACAACTCCTTGTGGTTAATGGATATAGAAACCTAAGAGACTGTGCCCTTAAGTGGATGATCTTCTCTTGAAAGTGTCGTATACGTTGAAAAGTCTTGAGACTGTGCCCTTAAGTGGATGATCTTTCTCTGTGATATATATATATATATGCTATATTTGTGTTGCATTCCTAATGTTTGTAATGCCCAACGGAATGACACCTGTGTTACGACATACATGTGATGTATTGTATGAGATGCCTATTTTGATGCTATGTGTCATAGAAGTGAACCAGGGGGAGGAGAAGCCTCCAAGAACCCTGAGTTTGCTAAGATTGTATCTCACCTTGGTTGGGGATTATGTTTTGCAAGTAATGAGCAAATACCGGATGAGACACCCCGGGCTAAGAGACCCGAGTAAGGGAGAGGAGCTCGGATGATACATCCCAGGCTAATTGTTGGATTCAGGGGGAGCTACTTAAAGAATGCAAAGGAATTGTGATTCAAGCATTGGTTTTGAGCTTTCAACATGCAATGGATGCCTTGAAGATTAATTAGTGTGAAATGTGTAAGAGAAAAGCAATTCTGGTGATCCACGTGCATTGCATTCATATTAATCCATAATTAAATTAATTGGGTTCATAAAAATCACAAGGATTTAGTAATTTGACTAAGTTTTAATTTGATTCAAAGGTTTTTGGAAAAATACCATTCCTGCTGGATTAATCGATTACTTGCTTCACTTAATCGATTATTTTGTTCTTAGTCTATTCTGGAAAAGCTTTCAAGAATAAAGTAATCGATTACCTATCGGAATAATCGATTATTTGACCTTTGTTTTTATATAAACTGCCTTGTTGAACACTTTAATCGATTATTAATGGGTAGTAATCGATTACTTAGCTATATATGATGTTAAGTAGTGCTGGGATAATCAATTACCAAGGTATTGTAATCGATTACACAGGCTTAATTGGAAAAGCCATCTTCCTGCTTTAATCGATTACCACATTTCGTAATCGATTACACTCTATGTTAATGCGTACAAGTCTTGCTGGTTTAATCGATTACCACTATTGTAATCGATTACATAGTTCATTCAGTTTTTAAAGACTCCTGCTTTAATCGATTACCAAAGTTTGTAATCAATTACACAGTGCATTTTGATATTTTGGAATTTCCTGTCTTAATCGATTATAGGACGGAATAATCGATTATTTTGCTTGTTGCTCATGTCCAGAATTTTAGTTGAACACTTTAATCGATTACAAGGTGTATTTAATCGATTACATGAACGTTTTAATCTATTATTAGGCATGTTTAATCGATTACAGGCAGTTACAAAAGTTTGTTATAAATAGGACTGATGCTCAGTTGCTTTTCTAACTTTGTGAAACATTACCCATACGTATTTTCCGAGCTTAAACAATCTTGTGAGCATTCTAAAGTGTTTTCTAAGGGTTTAAGCATTCCTTGCTCCATTGTGCTTTTATCATGAGTGATTGACTCTTTCTTGGAGCTTGAAACTTTTTCAAGATTAAGGAAAACTGTGCTAATTGATGTATAATCATTCAACCTGATTTGGTAACTTCATTTTTGCATGGCATCATTGGATCATCAGGTTGTTTCTCTCCTTAATCTGGTTGTAATTTTGTTTTGTATTTTTCTTTGTGATTTGGCTATTGTAATTGGGTTCTTGCTTGAAACTAGAGAAGGGGTTCTCTAGGTGGAAGAACTGAGTAGTGTTCTCAGGTTCTTGTCTCTTAGAATCTAATAGGGTTTTAGATTTCTATTCTTTCTCTAGGGTTGATAAAGGGAGACATTGTAATTGATTGTAAGAACTGAAAATTATAATAGTGGAACTCTAACCTAGTGTTGGTTGGAAGAAAATTGGATGTAGCTTCTAGTGTTGAAGTGAACCAGTATAAATTTGTTTGTGTTTTGCTTTTCTATTCCTTAACTCTTATATTCATTGTGTTCTTGATTATTTGCTTGACCAACAAAGTCAGTTTTGATCCATTGAATTCCTTGGGGCTGAGCTACTTGATTGAATAAGGTTTCTTGGTTTTGAAAAGTGATAAAGATTCTAGGAACTCTGATTTTGATTAAAGAAATTTTAATTTATCAAGGTTTAACCAATTCACCCCCACTCTTGGTTAAGTGTGAGATATTCATATTCTTTACACTAAGAGGCCGGGTAGTGGCTGGGTTCCATTTGAACCTTAGGCAAATTATTTTGAGGGCCTGTTGGCTCACTATTTTGTATGTATAGATGTATATATTTATATACGTGTTATGTACCCGGATGAGAGAAACACAAGCGATGGATATTGTTATATATTTTGAAACTTATGGTGCATGAGATGCGTGTTTACCATTCCTTATCCGAAGTAGGTTTTGTTGATGATGTAGAATAACGTCGTTTTGTTAGTTGCTTCCAAATTAAATAATTAACTAATTAATTATCTTTAATTAATCGCTGCGTTTAACAACCATAATTGAATGTTAATAAATCTGATGCATATAGGGTGTTACACAATTACAGGTTAAAAAATTGTCTGGAGTAATTAATTACTACCACGAATTAATCGATTACATAAAGTTCAGAGGTATACCTTTACCTTGGAATAATCGATTACAGGGGTTTCGTAATCGGTTACTTCAGCCGTTTCTGCAACTCTGCACAACTTTAAATGAAAAAACTGAAACCTTATCTCTTAATTCAAATTCAAATCTTGGTTTAGTGAATCCAAACTAAATTGGAATACGTGAGAGTAGTTACTATGATTTCAAAATTCAAATTTTAAACAAGGAATGACTCTATAGATTCAGAATCCATGAGCACAATTTCTCACACAAAAAATCTCTTCTACTCCCTGAGTAAATTTATGTAGTTTTTGCTTTGTCTCTCTTTCTTCATCACTACTAAATTTCTGCCTATCCTTATTTAGAAATTACCATGTCTCAACCATCTTCCTCTAAGAAGTAGAAACCAGCAAAAGAAAAGCAAGCCAAAGTTCTAAGGCTGTTGAGAACAAGTTAGATACCTAGTTCTCCACTGAGGTAGAAAGAAATAACTACATGCAGTTCAATACCACAAAGCTTGTTCTGCCTCCTAAATATCTGGAGCTTGACTGGTTTATTTCTGAGGGATTCAATTTCCCTGAGATACTACAAGCATAAGGACCCACCAAGTTGTTGGAAATGAAGGGTACTTATGACCCTGAATTGGTAAAAGTATTTTATAGTTGTGTCAAGGCTAGCATGTATGGTGTCCTCCGCTCCAAAGTGAATGGAGTAGCTATGGTGATTGATGACACTGTGTGGAATGTGTAACGCCTCAATGTTCCATCTTGTATTTTGTTGATTTTTGATGAAAAATTCTTTTCAACTTGCTTAAACTAAATTTACTAATAACTGATATTCAAAAAGATTTTCATTACTGATTAATATTTATTACATTGATGTAATGTAAAATAAGAGTACAAACTGATTTTGATTTTTTTTTACATGATACAAATAACTAAAACATTATATCTCAACAGAATACATCCTTAAGCATAACATTCTTCAAATAACACATCTTCAAACAAAATTTCTTGACAATCTCTTTCTCTGCTGTTCATCTGCTCGCTCGAATAAAATTGAGGTCATAGCAGGTGTCAACCACATATACAAAATACATGGTAAGTTCATGATAAACATAATTTAAACAACAGAATACATACAATGTACAGATAGTCATAACAACATCCTCAAAAATTATATGATGCATGATTCTCTTTTTATTTTAACACGGTCTAGCCCCTCGCCAGGCAAAATATCAAAATAACACGGATTAACCTTCGTCAGGCAAAATATCAAATAACACCACTTCTCAATTACTGTTTCATGTGCTTTACTCAGAAACTCAACATTAATCAAGTACAGAACTCAACTTATTACTCATGTACAAAAACTTAACATATCATCCATGTACATTGTTTCATAGAAACACATGAAGTTCATAGAGATTTATAAAACTCTTAGCAACACATGAACTTCATAGAAATTCATAGAAACACTCAACAACACCTGAACTCCAAACATTTATTTAAACAAAACAACACTCAAAAACATTTATTTAAACAAAACAACACTCAACATTTATTTAAGCATAAACTCCCCTATACATACTTATTCAAACACAAGTAATACTTAAATTATCTTTACCATAAAACTTCCCCATACATACCTTGTAACCTCTTAATAAGCTTGTCTTTTTCTTCCTTCAAAGCT
>PYAF01003442.1:232724-253222 GCA_007407185.1 Glycine tomentella
ATAAACAAGTTTTACATTTCTTTTCTTTAGTTTTTAGGATCAAAAGCTTGTTCTTCATTTTCTCTCAAGTGTTCTTCATTGTTCTTCATCTTCTTCATTTCCATTTTGCTATTCTTCCATTTTTCTGCACTCATTTCATGGGGCTTTCCTTGGTGATCATCATGGAAGGCTAAATCACTAATCAATCCAAGGATCTAACCCAAGCAAGAGAAGAATTGGAGTTTCGGTTCGGTATTTCGGTTTCTACTTGAATATTCACCTTCTTCTTCAATTTCTATTATGTTTTCATGATTATGAATGCATTTGGGATTGAAAGTGAATTAGGATTATGGATTCATGTCTTAATTTCAAATGATAATCACAAGATTAATTGAATGATATTTCAGTTAGGGTAGTGGTTTCAATCAATTTAGGAGTAAAATCGATTGAACTACTTTTATTGAGATTGAATGAATGTTCATGTTAGAATCAACTTATGGGAATGATGATGATTCAAATAGCTTGGGTTAGTGAATTGGATTGATGCTTTCTCCTCTGTTTTACTTTATTCCTTGATAATCTTGTTAATTTTTGCATTGTTCTTTAATTTTAGTTTGTGTTCTTGCATGTTTACTTTACGCATACCAACTGTTTGACAAAAACCCCCCTTATTATTACCAATGATTTGAAGCTAGAACCATATTGATCGTGTCTCTGAGTCGACCTAGGTTACCTCTATGCTACAGAATTAGCTTAGTAAAATTGTTTTGGTGCGTGTCGACAACGTGAATATCAACAACCTTGCATACGAGATTGCTTTTATCTTAATTCTGATTGGTCTGTACTATTTTTGATCATCAAAATTACTAAACCATTTTATTAAATAAATCTGGACACCCCACAATTTATAGAAAATTCTATATATTTTATTTATTATTTTTTCATATTTTTTCAATGCTTGAATTCTTCTGACTAATGTTTCAAAGTTGTCACCTTATAAAATTCATAGAATTTCTATTCTAGAGTTTCTTGTCACAAACTATTTTGATATTCTGCAATCAAGAATATTCTGTAATTTCATCAGGTTCTCACAAAATCTCTAAGGATATCTGGTCATTTCTGGCCTGAAGGGCATTATGGTAAATTCATCATTCATCCTAGGGGCATATTTGTCATTTCTACCATAAAATATCTAGCCAAAAATATCTAAGGGTATTCTTGTCATTTCCAAAATATCCAAGGGCATTTATATAATTTCCATCTTAAAATATCTCACTAAAATATTCAGGGGCATTTTTTGTAATTTTCAAAAATATCCAGGGGCATTATCGTCATTTTCACCTTAAGGGCATTTCTGTAATTTCTGATTTAAGGAAAGGGTAATATGGTCATTTCTCTTCAAACATTTCCTTAATGTCTCTAATTGATATTTCACCCAATTAATTCAAATATAGACTAGCCAAATTTTTCATAATCTAATACTTACATCAAGAATAATTTATATAACGTATATTTGCAGTTATTGAAATTTCAGGGTGTTACAGAATGCAGTGGCATGCATCACTTTCGGAGGTGTCCGGAGGTTTGAAGACGAAATTGGAGGTTACTCAAGGATGGATAACTATAGAGGTATGCAGCTAGATCCAAATGCTCAAATAAGAAACAGATTGGATGTTGGTCACATGACTGCAGAAGATAGGCTTCTTCACTACATCATCACTTACATCCTTACACCTAGAACAACCAATCATGCTCAAATCACTGATGATGATCTTCAGCTAGTGTATGGGATGAAAATTGGAACTCAAATCAATTGGGTTCTGGCTATTGAAGAAACCATGATGAAGGCAAAGAGGTTGTTGAGTTATCAGTTTCCATATGCTGTCATGATCGCACTTCCTTAATGGATTACCACAATATGGTAATCTATTACTTGAGCCATGAAGAACAAAATAATCGATTACAGGTATTAAGTAATCGATTACATCGTGCAAACACAAAACAAGTCCTGACTGTGTTAATCGATTACTGTTTATCAGTAATCGATTACTGAGCATGTTTTTGAAAGAAGAATCCATGTAGTAATCGATTACATGGCGGATTAATTGATTACTTTGTTTATGTATCTTTTCGAGAAAACTTAAGAACACTTTAATCAATTAAATATGATATTAATCGATTACACAAGTGAAAATAATTGATTACATGGACGATTTAATCAATTACATTCAGTTACAACAGTTTTCTATAAAAAGTTGTTGGGTCTTTTGAAAAGCAAAGATCATTACATTGCGAAATTTTCATAGATTTTCAAAAGCCTTCTGAAGTGAGAAGAGATACTCTGAGTACAAAGCTCTTGTCCTACAAATTCTAATCTTCATGTTTCATTGAAAGATTTGTTCTTGGGTAAGATTCTAAAGAAGTTCTTGGAGAGTTTGGTCTAACACTTGTTTTCATTCAACCTGGATCAAGATTGGTAATCATATGCATTGATACATTGGATCATCAGGTTGTCTCTCTCTATTAAACTTTGTGTGTAATTCGTTTTCAGAATTTCAACTTGTTTGTTACTATTACAAAAGATATCTTAAAGCTTGTCTAGAGTAGGGTTCTCTAGAGGAAAGAGCAGTGAAGGATTTCTCTATGTCTTGATCACTAGGAGTCTAAAGGGTATTAGATTTCTGATCTTAATCTAGGGTTGATTAAGGGTGATTATCGCAAGCTTGTAAGAACATAATTTTTGAATAGTGGAACTCTAACTAAGTTTGGTTAGAAGAAAGTGGATGTAGCTTCTCATGCTGAGAAGTGCACAACTATAAGTTCTTGTGTTAATTACTTTCTTTAATCTCTTCTTGTTGTATTAATCTGTGATTTTTTGGTGAAATCATTATTACTCAACAAGTGTAAGGTTTTGTAATTGTTTTCTTGAGTTGAGTGGTTTGATTGGTTGAAACAATCTTGGTTTAATTGTGATACAATTTTATCACTCTGATTCTTTAAAGATTTTTAAAAGGCCAAGTTTAAACCAAGTCACCCCCTTTTAGTTATTGTGTGTGTTCATACTGTTTTCACTAACTAGTTGGTTAGGAAAACTGGATGTAGCTTCTATAGGTTGAGAGGGAACTAATATAAATCTTGGTGTTGACTACTTCTTCTTTATCTTTTCTTGTGGTTATTAATTGTCATGCTTTGGTGTAACTTTTCATAATCAACTAAAATATTTTTGTTGTCATTGCATTCTTTAAAGATTGGAGTTTGATTGATTGAAAGTGTTCAGCGGTTGTTTTGTGATACGATCATTTTTAACTATAATTGTTTAAGAAATTTTTAATTGACCAAGAACAACCAATTCACCCCCCCTCTTGTGTGTGTTGTTCATACTATTTTCACATTTGGCCTATTTGCCTACACCAAGATGCCTTTTGGCCTATGCAACACACCTGCCACCTTCTAAAGGTGCTTGGTGAGTATCTTTTTTGATTTATTAGAGAGTTGCATGGAGGTGTTTATAAATGATTTCACTATTTATGATTCCTTTTTTGATTCATGTTTGGATAGTCTTTCTAGAGTTCTTGACCGATGTATTGGGACTAACCTTGTTCTTAACTTTGAGAAATGTGATTTTATGGTACATGAAGGCATATTCTTAGGGCATTTGGTCTCTAGTAGCGGTATTGAGGTCGATAGGGCCAAGATTGATGTTATGACTTCTCTACGATACCCCACTTATGTGCGGGAAGTGCGTCCTTTTCTTGGACATGCATGTTTTTTATAGGAGATTCATCCAGGATTTCAACAAGATTGCACTGCCATTGTCCAAGCTTATTCAAAAGGACGTAGACTTTATGATTGACCAGCCTTGCAAAAAGGCATTTGAGGAATTGAGGAAGAAGCTTACGACCTCTTCCATCATGCAGCCACTAGATTGGGAACTTCCCTTTGAGCTCATGTGTGATGCCTCTAACTATGCACTTGGGGCTGTGCTGTCATAGAGAGTTGATAAACTATCTCATGTCATTACTTATGCTTCACGCACTTTAGATGCAGTCCAAGCTAAATGCACCATCAGTGAGAATGAGCTTTTGACTATTGTTTTTGCTTTAGATAAATTCAGATCTTATTTGCTTTGCTCCCATATTATTGTCTTTACTGACCATGCAGCTTTGAAGTACCTATTGAGGAAGCTTGATGCTAAACCTAAATTGATCAGGTGGATGCTTCTTCTTCAGGAGTTTGATATTGACATTAAGGATATGAGTGGTGTAGAAAATTTGGTTGCTGATCATTTGAGCAGGATTGAGTGACCTGTTGAATCCTTTCCTATTAAGGATAATTTCTCGGATGAGAATTTGATGCATTTGTATTCATCATATATATGACACCTTGGTTTATTGACATTGTGAATTACATTGTTGCATCTGTTGTTTCACCTCATGCATCTAGGTCTCAAATACATAAACTTAAGAGTGATGTTAAATATTATATATGGGATGATCCTTATTTGTGGAGGTTTGGTAGTGATCAAGTGATTCGCAGGTGTGTGTCAGGTCATGAGATTCAATCTATTCTTCAATTTTGTCATGACACACCTAAGACGGTCATATTGGTTCTCAGCGAACTGCTAGGAGAGTATTGGACTTTGGGTTCTATTGGCCCACCATGTTTAGAGATGCTCATAAATTTACCACCACTTGTGAACAGTGTTAGAGAGCAGGAATAACCATTACACATAGACATGAGATGCCTCAACAGCCCATTATTATCTGTGAGATTTTTGATGCGTGGGGTATTGATTTTATGGGTCCATTTCCTGTTTCTCATGCTTTTTCATATATTCCACTTGTTGTTGATTATGTTTCTAGATGGGCTGAAGCTAAGGCCACCATAACTAATGATTCTAAAGTTGTTGTGGATTTTGTGAGATCCAACATTTTTTGCAGGTTTGGTGTGCCTAAAGCCATTATCAGTGACCAGGGGACTCATTTCTATAACAAGTCATTGACATCCTTAGTTCAGAAGTATGCGGTTGTGCATAGAGTTGCTATGGCTTATCATCCCCAAATTAATGGGCAAGCAGAGGTTTTTAACAGAGAGATCAAGCAAGTGTTATAGAAGGTAGTGTAACCCAATAGGAAAGATTGGAGCAAGCTACTTGAAGATGCTTTATGGACTCACAAGACCACTTACCAAACACCTTTGGAGATGGTCTATAGGATGGTTTTTGGTAAGGCATGCCATCTTCTGGTGGAGATTAAGCATTGTGCTTATTGGGCGGTGAAGAGTTGTAACATGACATTTGATGAAGTAGGTATGGAAAGGAAGCTTCAATTACAAGAACTTGAAGAGATCTGCTTAGAAGCCTACGAGAACTCCAAAATTTACAAGGAGAAAGTGAAGAGATTTCATTACTTTAGGATTCTTAGGAAGGAGTTCCATATTGGCCAAAAAGTGCTCTTGTTTAACTCTCACATTAAGCTTATTTCTGGTAAACTTCGATCTAGATAGGATGTACCTTTTGTTATTACTAATGTTTTTTCCCATGGTGCAATTGAGATTAAAAATGAAGTTAGCGGCAAGGTTTTCAAAGTGAATGGTCACCAACTCAAGCTATTTCATGAGAGCTTGCAAGTGAAGGAGGAGCTTGTGGCGGACCTCTCTTTGGTATTGCCAATTTTAAGTGATGATGTGCCTTGAATGACATTTGAGGAGTTTTCTTTTTCCTTCTTTTATTTATTGTCTCTTTGTTTGCATTTCATTGCATGCTCACATTAAGGACAATGTGCATTTCAAGTGTGGGGTGAAGGATTGAAAAAATTGTTTCTGTTTATGTTTGTTGTTTATGTTAATGTTTATGTTTCTGTTTTCTGTTTTTGTTTGTTGATTCTGTTTCTATTTTAGTTTTTTGTTTGTTGTTTTTGTTTTTGTTTCTGCTTTTGTTTATGTTTTTTGTTTCTGTTTGTTTTTGTTGTTGTTTCTGTTGGTGTTGTTGTATTTGTTTTGTTTTGTTGTTATTCTATTTTTACATTCGGAAAATAAAAATTAGAATTTAGGCACTTTTTCATGTTTTTCATAGGATTTCTAAGTTGTATAAATTGTGAGAAATGTACTAATTTTTGTTGGATTGAAAGGTTTCATGCTTGATGTGAATTATTGTTGCAATTGTTAAAGTGATAAGTAGGCTTGAGAAATAGAATTTAAGATGGATCATGTGTTATAGAATTATGCCTTGTGAGTTTTTGGACCTTTGTGGATGAATCACATTATTTCATTGATATTGTTTCATGTGTGATTTCACCCTTGTACTAGATTACTCTATGTTTTGCCTTGTCTCTTTTGACATTCCTTGTTGCACATGCTTTGATTGTGAAGATTTAGGCCTTCTTTCTTTTATCCACTAGCCAAATAAACCTATCCTTGCGTTGATATCCATTGTCACCCTTTTTGAGCCTTTAACCTTTTCTTTCTTGTGTAGTTCATTACAAACTAAAAAAAATGGATACTATGTTATCCTAATTTTAGGGAGAAAAGAGACCTTGGAATTGTTTTGGGAGTGGGTTTCAAACAAGTGTGGGATATTTTTATTTTGTTTTGATTTGGGAAGAAAATAAAAGAAAGAGTTTAAAAAGCAAAAGTTCAAAGAAAAAAATGTATAAATAAAGAAAAAATGCAATAAAAGTTGTTGTGGTTCATTTTCATCCTTGTAAGTTCTTTTTATTTTAACTTCGTTGTTCTCCACCTTGTTTCTTTGTTTCTACCCCTCTTGCTTACTTGTTGGCTTACTCTCATTGCCCCTCTTTTCTCTTAGTTTTAGCCTTAATATCCTTCTCTTATCCACCTTTTACCTAAGCCATACACCACAAACCAATAAAGTCCTTTTGATCTTTTGATGCATGTGTATTTCAAGTTGAATGAATTAGAGTCTTGTCAAAATTTGGATGTGCTAGTTACATGTGGTGTTTGAGTGTAAATATAAACCTATACACATTAGAAGAGGTTGAGTGTTGTTCTTTGAGAGATTTTTATCACCTTGGTTCATTCTTAATTTTAACTTGACTACTTTTTCACTTTGCACTTTGTGATCATGTGTTCATGGATTCTTTGTTACCTTAATATCATTCTTCCATTTTTCATCTTTCTCATTTTTGTGCATTGTTAGGATCCATTGAAAAATGTGTGTGCCTTTCTCATACCTTTCTTTTAGTATGTGGTTTACTTTAGTTTGAATTTTTCTTAGTTTTTCTTTTAGTTTTGTCCAAGAGTGCAAAAGTTTAAGTCTGGGGTTTTAGTTTAATAATTTTCTATTCTTCTTAGCTTATTTGACTTCTCTTGGAATTTTATTTTCTCACTCTAACTCAGTTTTTGTCTTAGGCAAACAATTGGGCTTAATTGATGATTGTTGCTTATTTTCATATTTTTTTGCTTACTTGACCTTTCTCCCTTGTGCAGGACCTAGAGAGTTCTACAGAACTCCAAATGGCGCATATGAGTAGTCCATGGAAAGATAAGGAAAAGAGCTACAATTTTGTCAGAAATAAGTCGAGGCCAATTATGTCATTGTGAGGGTTACTTTAGGCTTGGAAGTAAAACCTCTGCACTTGAGTTTTGAGCTTCGAATTAGTGTAATTAGTAATTAGATTAGATTAGATGAGCCTAATTATGACCCATCCTTTCCTACTAACTCAACCACTATATATTAGTGCAATTAGTTAGTTAGAGATACACTTCATTTTAGCACAAACAAAATTTGTAGTTTCTTTTAGAAGTTTCCAAAATCAAAATTTCTCTCTCTTTTTCTCTCAATTGTTCTTCAATTTTCTTCTTCATTTTCACTTTTGTTCTTCTATTTTGTTGCACAAATCTTGTGGATCTTCCCCTGATGATGATCATGGAAGGCTAAACAATTAATCAATCTAAGGATCCAGTCCAAGCAAGGAGAATTTGAGTTCTTGTATGGTTCAATTTTCGTGTGAATGTTCATTTTTTTCTTCAATCCTTTATTTGATTTTCATGATTATGTGGTTAGGATTGAAAATGGATTAGGTTATGGATTCATTTCCTAATTGTAAATTTTAATCACAGATTGTTTGGATGATATTTCAATTATGTTTGTAGTTTCAATTAATTTAAGAGTTAATTCAATTGAACTGCTTCTAATGATATTGACAAACTTTCATAATAAGATCATTATCTAAGAACTATGATAATTCACATTGCTTGGTTTGGTGAATTGGAGTGATATTCTTTAATATGTTTTACAATACCTTTTATCAATTCTGTTGGTTTCTACATTTTTCTTCAATTGTAGTTTGTGTTTTCACAATTTTTATTCATTGCCTGCAAACTCTTTGATAAAAATCTCCCTGTTGTTTATTAGTGATTTGAAGTTGGAACCAAATTGATTGTATCTCTGAATCGATCCAGGTTAATCATGTGCTTGATAAGTAACATCGTATCGCTTCAAAACAATTAAAATACACTAATTCTATAGCACAAGATTAACTTAGGTCAACTCAGAGATACGATCAATATGATTCCAACTTCAATTCACTAATAAACAATAAGGGGTTTTTGTCAAATCGTTTGCATGTGATAAGTAACAATTGTAGAAAATGTATAAACTAATGTGAATTGATAAGAAGTAATGTAAAATAGATTAAAGAGCATCAATCAAATTCACCAAACCAAGCAATGGTAATTATCATAGTCAGATAATGATTCTGTTATGAAAGTTCATTCAATGTCATTAGAAGCAGTTCAATCGAATTAACTCCTAAATTAATTGAAATCACAAACCTAATTGAAATATCATCCAACTAATTTGTGATTAAAATTCAAAATTAGGAAATGAATCCATAACCTAATCCTCTTTCAATCCTAAACACATTCATAATCATGAAAATTGAATAGAGGATTGAAGAAGAAAGTGAACATTCTCACAAAATTTGAAATACCAAACCAGAACTCAAATTCTCCTTGCATTGGCTGGATCCTTGGATTGATAGTTTGTTTAGCCTCCCATGATTATCACCAATGAAAGCCCCACGAAGTTGGTGCACAAAAATGGAAGAATAGAAAATGAAAATGAAAAACAGTGGAACAATGAAGAACAGTTGAGAGAAAATAAGAGAAGGGGTTTTAATTCTGAAAACTTTAAAAGGGAATGTAAATTCTGTTTTTGCTAAAATGTATTCACTAACCAATTTCACTAGCATATAGTGACTATGTCAGAAGAAAAGAATGGACCATGAATATTCCTATCTATTATAATTAATTATGCTATTTACACCAATAAAAATCCAACTCGCAGCCCAAAATTTAAGTGCAGTGATTCTTACTTCAAAGCCTAAAATGACCCTTCAAATGATAGAATTGGCCTCGGCTTATCTTTGACAAACTTGTAGATCTTTTCCTTATCTTTTCAAGATATACTCATATGCTCCATTCGAAGTTCTGTAGAGCTCTGTAGGTCCTGTACAAGGAAGATATATCAAGTGAGCATAAAATTCGAAAATAAGCAACAATTAGTAATTAAGCCCACTTGCTTGCCTAAGACAAAAACTGAATTAGAATGAGAAAATAAAAGTCCAAGAGAAGTCAAATAAGCTAAGAAGAATAGAAAAATATTTAACTAAAAACGCTCAATCAGTGCTACATAATTAGCATAGTTTATTTGTTTTGAAGCAATGCAACATCGGTTATCACTGCTATAATCCATTGCCTTAACTCACATTTGAGACGATAAATGTCTCGTAGCCAAGAAAGTTGAACATATGCATTGTGGCATTGCTATGTCTCAGCTTCTGCTTCTTCTATAGTGACTTCAAGAAACTCAACTAATAACTGGACTGCCTCCTCTACATCTTTTACATCATAGGTTTGGAAGACACCTATAATTGGTAAATGTAAACAGGATGCCACATCATCGAGGGTAATAGTGACCTATCCTATGGGCAGATGGAAACTGCTAGTTTCCTTGTGCCATCTCTCCATAAAAGCATATATTAGTCCCTATCTCCTATCTCCACTGAACATGTAATCAAATGGCTTAAGCCGATACCAACCACTAAACCTTCAATTTCAAGTGCAGGCCTTCCAAATTTCTGCACCTTCCTTCCATGAGAAGCCAATTTCAACTCAACATGTTCCTGCAATTAATTATAATTAATTACGACAATTAAAATGACAAATGTTAAGATGAAATCAATGACGAATGGCGAAGTAGTCCTTGTTAAGATGACTGACAGCACTTGGTGCACAAACAAAAACTGGATGATGCAGGTGGAGAATCAAAGGAGAAAGGTGCGAGAATGGTGGGAGGCGAGAAGAAGAAGAAGCTGAATGGTGTGTTCGTACTTAACCCTTTTACTAAAGGGCAATTTCGGATATTCACTGTATAATGCTGGGTGTGTGGGAATTTTGGCTGGTGTAGGAAGAAATTCTCAAAAGTGTTTGGTCTGTGAGAAATTTTGGGCTTACATTGAAACATTGGGCTCTAACATGTCTCAAGAAAGAGACTTGAATTCTGCACCTCCCATTTTTTTATAAAATCTCAAGTTACCTCTTTTATCTTCTTTTCCTTTTTCATCTTCTTTCTCGTGTAGTAGCAGTAGACGCACAACCCCTTCCATTCGTTCTTCTCTTCTTGCGGTGCACCCCACTTTCTAATTCTTCCCCAACTCAAGTTTTCTTCCTATAGTCATCAAAGGTTCCAACGCAAAAGTCCCTATTCTCCTCCAACTCTCCTTGCCAAAGGTACGTTTCAACGCTTCACATTCACGTTGGGGACCTGTTTCCATAACAGACTTTGCAGAACAACTACTTTTGCTTTTGGAATGGTAGTTTTATGGAAAAATCTTTTCCAGAAGAAAAAATAGCCATTTTTAAAAGCCTATTATGGAATGGTTATTTTTGCTTCCATAAATGTTGTTTCAAGAATCCATTTTCGGAAGCAAAAATAGTCATTCTGGAAAGCCTGTTCTGGGGTGCACTTGTTGCTTTTGGAATGGGCTTTTCGTAAGCCCAATAATATTTTTCTGGAACCCTCTTTTTGGAATCTAATTCTTGAAATTTTTTTGCTTATAGAAAGCTTGTTCCAAAAGCTTGTTTGTTATGGAAAGGCTATTCTGGAAGCCTTTTTTGGTTATGAAGTGGTCATTCTGAAAGCTTTTTCTACTTATGGAAAGGTTATTATGGAAGCATGTTTTGGTTACAGAATGGTCATTCCAAAATCTGTTTAACAATTAATTAAATTTGATTTTATTTTACAATTTTAGTTGTCTAGAGGACGATTACTTCAGTAATAAGATGTATGATGAAGTTACATGGATGTGGATGATACAGTTAAAAATGAAGATTGCAACAAATTTTTTACAACTACGGAGGTGATTTTATTGTGTGTAATTAATAGGTAGTTTATTTAATTGTTGATGTATTTAATACTTGTTAGGTGAACTTTGACCCGAAAAATTTTTGTTGTTTATGTAGGTTTTGGATACTCAAGATGAATTATTGAAATGAGTTTCGGAGGTTGCATTTGAGTTGGGTTTTGTTGTGTCATTTTAAGGTCGGACACAACAAATGGACAACCTGGAAGGAAGACATTTGTCGTCTTGAGTTGTGAGAGGGGTGGAAAATATAGACAACATAAAAATGATGCAAAGATGACCACTGGAACTAGAAAATGTGACTGCCCCTTTAGGTTGAAAGGAAGAGCACTAAAGACTGGTGAAGAATGGGTACTTAGGGTTTTCTGTGAGTGTCATAATCATGATGTTGCTAAGACATTGGTCGACCATCCATATGTAGGTCGACTAATGAGTAATGAGAAGACAATGCTTAGTGATATGACAAAGAGTATGGTGAAGCCTAAAAATATCCTTCTAACATTGAAAGAACACAATGACAAAAATGTCACCACCATCTGACAAGTGTATACTACCAAAACTACATATCGGAGATCTCTCAGAGGCCCAGAATAGAAATGCAACATTTGATGTATTTGTTAGAGAGTGATATGTATATTCATTGACATGTAATAAATTCTGAAGAAGTTGTGCGTGACAGTTTTTGGAAACATCATGATGCGCTAAATTTATTGAATGAATTTAACATAGTGCTCTTCATGGATAGTATGTACAAAACCAGCAGGTATAGGCTACCTTTGCTTGAGATTGTTAGTGTTACTTGTATTGGGCTGACATTTTTTGCTGCTTTTGCTTATATGAAAGTTGAACGTGAAAAAAACTTTGTGTGGGCACTTGAAAGGTTCAAAGACTTTTTTGCATACATGAAGAATTGCCAAAAGTGATATTCACAAACAAAGGTCTAACTTTGATGAATGTAGTAAAAATTATGTTTCCTTATTCACATAATTTGTTGTGTCAATTTTATATTGATAAGAATGTGAAAGCAAAGTGCAAACAACATGTAACTCCCAAAAAGGCTTGGATTTCTATTATGGTTTGTCCTACAGAGTTTGCCTATGAAGATTATCTGACAAAGTTTGAAGTTGTCTGTGCACCTTGGCGTGAGTTTGTTGCCTATGTGAAAGATACTTAGTTGGTCCCAAACAAGAAAAAAATTGTAAAGGCATGGGCAGATAAAGTCATACACTTGGGTAGCACAACAACCAACAGGTACTTAACTTATAACCCATGTTCTATTAAACTAGTATTTGTAGACAATGTTCATTTTATTGGGACGCTTTTCTCAAACTTGTTTTGTAGGGTTAAGTCTGCCTATAGGGCATTGAAGCTATTGCTCCATACTAGCATGGGAGACTTGTGTAAATGTTGGGATGCAATGAACAACATGATCATTATGCAACATAATCAAATTAAAGCCTCATTTGAACATAGCATTCACGTTGTTGACTTTTAATGTACAATTGTATAAGAGATTGCGTGGATTTGCTCCAAGGTATGCATTGAATCATATTGCAGATGAGGTTCATAGAATACAATTTGTTGGTGTAGACACATCTCGTTGTGGATGCATTGTAAGATCTTGTCCATCGCTTGTTTTCTTTGTCTCATCAAATGAAGTATCATATTAAACTCCACATAAGTGAACAAGCACGGGAATTGCCACTTCCTTATCCATATGTTCAAAATTTTCTTGTAATGGGAATGTAAAGCAATGACGTCATATCATCTAGGTTTATCACCATCTCTCCCCCAGGAAAATGGAAGGTGTTTGTGTCTATATGTCATCTCTCGAAAAAAGCAGACAAGAGTCCCTTGTCTATGGTGTGATAACTGCATGTTGTCAACGAAAATAAAATGAACCCCTTGACCACATCCTGTATCTGGTCATGTAGGACAATATCTGACTGAAACTTTCTCCCACGTGATACTAACTATAGCTCACTACGTTCCTGCAAGAACATAGATAATTACTAAATAAGTTCCAAAAAAGAATCTTACAATAGTTAATCAATTATAAATATTGAAACAAACTTAGTATTAGTAGTTTACCATGCCACTCCATAATTTCCAAGCCACATGATCAACATATGAAGTCAGTTGTGACGTGTCCTCAGGGCCACCAGGGAATACAATAGGTGCTTCTAGCTCATGGTTGTCAACAGGCTCCATAGGCTGAACATGCCCCAAAGCCTCTACTTGGCAAGTTGGTCCAAAGGGTCCATCATTGGAGCTCCTACACATCGCCTTCGTTTTGATATTATAGGTCTAACACATCTGCCATTGCCATCATCACCATCAAAACTAACCCTTTTTGTACGATCCATCTAAAAATTAATTTACTAACATAAGATATTACAACTAAACTACACATAAATAAACTACTAAGAATAAATTGTAGGGGGTACAAATCAAATTAAATTTACTAACATAAATAATATAATCTTAACTTTGGTCTATAGGGGATCACACTAATAATATATAATAAAAGAAAAAGACATTAACTTGTTCTATTAACTGCTATTATTAATTTTTTTTAAGTAAATTGCAAGAAGAAAAAATATTACTAACAAGGGATATGGAAACAATTGAGCACTTATAAGTTATATAGATAAATGAGAAAATAAATTGTAAATTAAGAAAAAGAGAGAGACATTCCTTTGAAATAATTAGTTGTAAACAATAGAATATATTTTCTAATTTTTACACTAATAATAAAAAATTCAAATAGGCAACGATGACATTTTCTAAACTAGTTTGAATGTAGGGAATTCAAAGAAACAATCCTGGGAGTAATGCCTAATCAACTGCTAACAAAGTTGTGCTGATCCTTGATCATTTTTAGTCATAGGAATTCAGTTGTGATAATTTAATGATAATTAGCTTTAACATCACTATAATCAACAACTCAAATTCATTTTCAAACAAGATTTAAATAGCCTGTCTTCTATGCATTCCAGAACAAGCATTCTAGAACAGGCAAAGGCTTCCGAAATGACTATTCTGGAACAGCCATTCCAGAATAGCCATTCCGGAATAGTCAATGGCTATTACAGATGGCTTTTACAGAGTAACCATTCCAGAAGCCTATTCCAAACCAAAACCCAACCCTCACCAAAACCTATCTCCTACAAAAACCCAACTCGTAAAAAAGAAACAAACCCCAATCCCACCAAAACCCAAACCCACACTAGAAAGAAAGAACCTTACCTTCAATGACGAAGGAGGAATGAAAGAGGAAAGGATGCACAACTTCAAGATGAAGGAGGAAGGAAGCAACCTTCACGGGAAGGAGGTGAGTCGTAGGTAAGAGATGCGTTGTTGGAGGGAGGTGTTAGGCTTTTGAGGAGAAAGATGTTAGGGTTGGGGAGGGATGTGCCAATTCATTAAGGGTAGTGGGGTAATTTCAAACGAAATAGGGGGGTGCAGAATACACTTGTGGGAGTGTAGGATTCAAGTCTCCTCAAGAATGACTGTTGTTATGGTTGCTACCAAATTTGCTATTGGCACTACCAACACATGCATAATTCTTTGTTTACTCACTCATTTAGTAGTGCCAATAACCTCCCCATCCTTTTTCTCAGACTTCTTCCTCACTCCTTAGTTGGTATCCCATCTTCGTCTTTGTCTAGTGCACACACCCCAATGTCGTCCTCCAACACAGTCACGCACACCCACTTTCAAGATCTGCGTCACACTTCCTCGATCACATTGAGATCCAAACTTGCCACCCATCGAGATTCATGTTGTTGTCAGTGGTCAATATTCATTTGTGTTTGTAGAGGAAGGGAAGAAAAGGGAAAAGGGAATGGGAGGAGTGTACAACGAAAATACATTTCCGTTTAGAAAAAAACAAAACAAAAAAAGAACATAAATATGATTTCGTTGATGTATAGTACAACATAATTGTATTTCCATTGCATTTATTTTTTCACCCTTTGTGAGTGCAACAAAAGTACAATTCCACTGTACACTATACAACAAAATCGTATTTTTGTTGTTTTTTTTTTGCACTCCCAAATAATAATGGAAATAGGATTTCGTTGTGTTTCTATCCAGTGGGTAATTTTGGAATACAAGTAAATGACATACAAGTAAATGACAACCATGTGGATAGTGTCATTAGCAATTGTGGTAGTGTCAATAACATATCCCTTAATAAAACTACAACAATAGTTTCATCCATACTTGTGCTATTTCTCTTTGTTTTTTTATATATATTTCCAAAACATTCCTCACAAATAGTCTTTTTTTTAGATCACATGTATTCTTTATCAGAGATAATCATGTTTGAGTCGAGTAGATCACTATGAGTAACAAAACTCTCCTTTCAAGTATTTAATGTAACTGCATATCCAGAACTAAAACTCAAGATTTCTAATTAAGTTTGAACAACTCCATGTCAGTTGATCCATGTGCTCGATGGTCCCCACTCCTCACATATAGTCTCTGTAACATTAATTCTTTTAGACATTATTAATTCTTAAATAATGATCATATTTTGTGGGGTTTCCCCCATGACAAGGGCTAAGGATCAATATTGTTAAAGGGCTTCCATAGAGGCGTTATAATGCTATTCCATTGGGGAATTTCTTGGATCCAAAATTTAAGGCTACATTTGGTTTTTATAATGGAAAAATAAATTTTATTCATTCTACGACATATGCTATTGTGACCACTATGGGTATCATGGTTACAACATGTAACTTATGCCATCTTATCATCTTTAACAAGTCTCCAGCCAATTGAACATTGAGTTAGTTAATACTATTAGACCTTCTGGGTATTAGGCCTAGTTGAAAACCCATATATACCGTTTGGCCTTCAACATATTGAAGCACAGGTCATCCCTTGAGGTTGAGTACCTGAATATGAATCATGGAAATATCCACAAAACACAAGAGTACTCAAGTATTCAACCTTGCAGAATACTTCAAGACTAGCTAGCAGCTATTTTGTATTCGGCCAATCAACATGGCTGAACACTTGCCTAGCCGCATACCTACATATTCAATAGAACCATGCTTAAAGAATTAAGGTATTCAGCATGGTCAAATACCCGAACATCCCCTAAAAAATACTTTTGCCTTTGACCAAGTGCTCATCTTGGTTATCGGATACTTGGCCTAGTCGAGTACCCGGATACCCAAAGATGGAGAATCATGATCATAAACCATAAAGCATGATTACCATAAGTAAGAATCGTTAAGGTTATTAACAGAAACCTTAATGACAATTATCATAGCGTTACCTAAAATGGTAATGACGTACCAAGGCCCATAGGTCCAAGGGCCATTAAAATATGTATAAATAGTTGTGGAATCAAGGTAAGTTATTGTTCATATTGCACTAAATACTCATTTATTTCTCTTGTCAGAGTTCTGATTTGAGCCTCAAAGTACCTTTGGTCGGTACCCTCCGTCTTTGACTGACAAGCACCGACTACTAGAAGCAGAAGACTTTGGATAAGGAGTTAGCAAGGAGAAAGATTATCTAATTACCCCTTTGCAGTTACAACTATGTTAAGGTTTTTTTTACTGCATTTGAATTTTATTTGCATACAACTTATTTTTGTATTCATATATATTTCATATATATTACAGGTTCAAATAAGTGTATATGTAATGATGACATTATGTATAATTACAACTTTCTCTCGTACCTTTGCATAGAGACATAAGGAATGTTAATGAAACATTTTAATGTCTCCTAATAATCACATTTCTAGTTATTTCACAAAAATATGATATTTAAAAATATAGGTAAATATCTTGAAACAAATGTCTCAAAAAAATTCATAATTATAATGAGGAGTTATTAGGAATAACAAATTGTAATATATAAAATTGATGACAAATTTACATTAACGTAAAAAATGTCTAATTGCAATACACATCAATGATATTAAAAATATTTAATATACACTCACTTTACTTCAATTTTACTATATTCTTCATCTCTCTTTTGTTTTGACGAATTTAGAATGGGTCATTTGATAACCCAATAGAATTTTTACTCTAGTAAGTTCTTAATAAAGTTCTTAAATTACTTTTGTGGGCCTTACATCTTTTTACATTCTTTTATATAATTTATTTTAACTTAAAATATTAATTTATTTGTAGACCAGTTCTCCAGTGGACAACCAAAGATATGGTCTACTAAAAACTATTTTATTACATTTTTTAAATATGAGACAATAATGTCCTTGGTAAAATCCAAAAACCTAAAATAGAGCCTATTTATTCCCTTCCGCCTCCTCTCTCCCCGTGTCACTTGTTTTCCTCCTTTGCCACCATCTCTTATTGCATGATCTCCTTTCGCACACATATGGTCCACCACATGTTTCATACTAAGGATCTAGTCTTCAATGCGCTTTATCATCATGTGTCGACGTGGTCTCACAAGGTGGGTTCTTAGTCCTTTTTCGGTGCACGATGCCACAAAAATTATTTTGTTTTGAAGGTATACATCACAATTTCTCCATTGTGACCATTTTATGCAGCATATTTGGTAATAAAGAGTTTTATTGTTGAGGTACCTGGGATCTTGTTTTGGTTTGGGTGTAGGTTTTATGGGTGATGGGTTTGCTTATGGTTATTAGGGTTAGGATTATGTGAATTTCCAACTTTTGAATTTAGAGCTTTGGGAAATAAGGAGAAAATTGAAACTTCAATTTAGTTTCTTATGGTGTGGTCCAATTTTTGGGTTTAGATTTTAGGGGATGAAGGGAAAATTTAAAGCTTTGATTTAGTTTCTTGTGGTGTTGTGTGCTTTGTTTATTTATGCCTCTAATGTTGTGTTATTATCATAATTAACAATTCTTGGTTGTTGCATGAAAGCAAGGATGCTATATCCCTTGCAAAGTGCTTAACACCAATTTTTTGCTTTCTGCAACATGTCAAATAGCTTAGCTTTGTCACCAAATGTAGTGTCATGGAAAACCCAATTGCCTTTCCAAGCTACATAGCATAAGATAAGAGAAATTTTCTTGATCTTGTAATTCTTGTTCTTCCTTCATCTTCTCTTTGCCATAAACATGCATTGAATTTGGAAAGGGAGGTTGTCGTCACAATTGCAATGAAAGCTCATGGTTGTGGTTGACAAAAGGGACAAATTGGACATTGCATAAAATACTTTTAATTAAGAATTAATGTAAAAAAGTTGTAAGTAAGCATCCACTTTAAATATTTTATTAATAAATCCAATGGTTGGAGATTTCTTGTCCACCTCAAACCACATATTTGATGGTCCACATTAGTCGTAGTCTTTATTTGTATTATAATTCTAAAACAATAAACACATAAAAACGTTGCTTCACTATTTGATTGGTATTTTTAATATTTTAAATTCAAGTTGATGCTTGTCATAAATTTATATCATTAATAGCTTTAAATTCTCTTCAATGTTTTAAAAAATATGACTATCAATGTATCATGCTCAAATCCCTCTTTTCTTATAAATATTATAAAAGTGAATTCCTACCCCATAACATTTTTCTCCCAATTTGCTCGCACCATCCCCCCCTCACTCATCTTGGCTCAATTCACTTTCCCTTTCACCTTCCTCCTCCACTTTATCGCCCTTCCATGAAGATGCAAACGAAAAACAAAAGTTGTTATTGGGTTTACATATGTGATTCTGTTTTCTAATTGATGATTTTTCACTTTATGGCTTTCTCAATTTGCATTTTATTTGTTGGATGACTTTTAATTTTCTAGCCTATGACTTTTCCAATTTTCAGGTTTGTAGTGTTGGCCTATAAAGGGATAATGAAATCCTTTTAGGTTAACACACTATAACAAGACTATGGTCCCTAATATACAATTCACTAAAAACTATTCCTTCATTCTCCCCATCTGAAGAGAGACTGAGGTCCCATCAGAAACTCAAGAGGTTGGGTTGAAGAAGAGTTAGGAAATTGAGGGGGGTTAATATCGGAGAGATTTACACCACTGGGTCATGAGTAACCATATAAGTGAATTAGACACCACACCTTAACCCAAAACCTTAAGGCTCAGGTTTATGGGTCTTCTCCTCACTTATATGATACTCAACTTTTCTATTTCTATTTGATGTGGGACTTTACCTCACACTTGTACTCCAACAATCTCCCCTTCAAGTGTGAGTCTCTTTCACATGGTAGTCTCCCCCTCGAGCAGACGTCATTATCATCCACGAGTATTCTATGGTGGTCATTAGAATTCACATGCTCTAGTATCTTGTACCGCCGCAACACTTGCGGAACTCGCTGTCTGGCCTCCATGCATGGACTCACCCTCCAGGAAGACTTTCGATACAATGGATCTCCAGGTCCATGGATCCATTGCCGCTATCTTTACTCGTCCGAGCCGATCACCAAGTCGAACCATCGACTCTTATACCACTATTGGGAAATCGAGGGGGGTAAATTTCGGGGAGATTTACACCAATGGGTCATGAGTAACCATATAAGTGAATTAGACACCACACCTTAACCCAAAACCTTAAGGCTCAGGTTTATGGGTCTTTGATAAATGCTATATCTTAGTAAAAGTCGGATTACATTTGAAGCATTTATCTTGTGTTTTAATTAAGAATATCTGTCAAAAATTGCCCTAATCTGGTTAGTTTATGTTAAACACGTAGTAATTATATGTCTCGAAGATTCATCCAAGTTTTATTTTTATTTTGATAGATTCCGTAGATTTCCGAGGCTTCCGAATAAGCAAAGTAAGCAAAGAGGGCTTACATAGCAGACCTGGGAGGTGCAGAAAGCAAATCAGACCCAAAAATGACTCATAACAGCAAAACTGGGGGTGCAGAAAGCAAAATCAGGCCCAAAAGCCCACCAGAGTACCTTTAACTCGCCCAAGCGAGTTAATATAGTGTATTTTGCTAGCTTGGGCGAGCAGAAACAACAAATGGGCCACTTGAAGGCCAAGTGGACGTGCAAGTGGGCTGCAAGTTGCATTTAACTCGCCCAAGCGAGTATTTCATGAAGAAATTGGTCGCTTGGGCGACCAAACTCGACCAGGCCATCCCCTATAAATACCCAAGCACCCCCCAAGGCAAAATTAATGCCTCTCAACCTCCATTCTTCTCTTTCCTTTGTTTCTT